>VVHJ01001361.1:20170-34017 GCA_015107715.1 Tylochromis polylepis
CCCTACAGAAAAAAACTACAGAGTAAGCTTTATTTCTAGAGCGGTGCACTTTTTCAGAATAAGCTGAATGTGATACTTTTTTGTGATATTATAGCAGTTTTTTTGTCATTTATTCCAGTGGCTCTTTAAATAACTTTAATATCACAACTCTTAGTTCATTTTTTATCTTTCTTTTGATTTATCTGTAGAGGGACTTTATAGTATGACCCCTCTGTAAAGTCAAAAAAAGAACTGTATTTTCTGTAGATGTTGATGACTAATCCTTAGACCAGGATGATTTGTTGACTCATCTAAGATAACTGGACACATCGTTAAGCAGATTTCTAAGAGTTCAGACATTTGGCTGAAGAATTTGTCAGTTAATTGATTAGTGTACTCGGCCTTTCCCTGTTTTACTGGATTGTTTGACTTTGAAATATAAACAGATAGATAGATAGATAGATAGATAGATAGATAGATAGATAGATAGATAGATAGATAGATAGATAGATAGATAGATAGATAGATAGATATTTTATAGCAGTATATATGTTTGTACATCTGCTGTTGGGATACTAACAGTTAAACAAAAGACATCATTATATCATCAACAGGATAATAGTTAATTTGTAATTTCTTTTTACTGATGTGTATTTGCCTAACTCTTCAGACACTTATCACAGTTTATTTGTTGGCTTGTGAAAGCGAGGCAAGTATTTGCTCTGAAGCGTTGAGCGTCTGACCACATTTTCTGGAAAAGACTTTTGGATTGAAACATTCCTTCTGTAATTTCCTGTTATTTTTTTCTGCCTAAGTGGCTTATTCTCACGGGCGTAGTTTGACTGTTTATGTCAGTGCATCAGACTGAGCTGAACTCTGTGTGACAGGCACATTTAAAGGGAAAGAAAGAATAGAGAAAAAAAGACCAAACACAATGGGATCCTGTCTGTTTAGAGGCACGTACAGTAATGTCACGCAACACTACAGACACACTCATTATTATTGCACTGTTGCCAGCAGCGAATGCCTCTGGTGGATGTTTGGATTCTTTTGCTCACATTTCAACAAGTGTCAGTCTCTCTCTGCTGGGGAAACTCTGGCTTTAATTTTCCACGAAGCTAGCCCAATCTGAATTGGCAGTGTGTTCCTGGGAGAGAAAAAGGCATGGAGTCAGGTTGATGCAATAATTGTACCAATGTAATATGTGTTACAGCTGTGTGCAACAGGAAGTCAAAGTAAACAGGAACACATTCGCATTATTGGCAGACACTCAGCATTTGGCAGATGTTCACAGTGGTGAAATGTAAGTAAGCACATTAAGCCACGTGCTGTACAAAAGTAAAAATTTAGTTGAGATAGTCAGATCAATCAGTTTCTGCTACTTCTGCTTCATTATGTTTCTGGAAATGTGCTTTCCATTCCCCCACATTCAGAAATCATAGTCTACTAGGTTCATTTCAAATGAAAAAAGGACATTGTAAAACATGTGATTGGCTTAAATATGAAGAGCGGTGTTGGGGAGACGTAATTGCACTAGATCCAAAACACTCTTCCTGTAAAAATCTCTGCAGGTCCACAGAAAGATTTTTTTTTAAATTACCTGATGTTCCATGAAAAGCAAAGACTCAAATTAGTCCCCCATTAATAATTTCACACATTCGCTTTATCGTGTGATGCTTAAGAAGGGGTTAGGCCACTTGGGTAGGCCTCACTAAATTAAACATTAAAGTTTCTAATACATGTGAATTAGTGCATCAATAGTAACAATATGTCCTAAGAGGCAGTTGTAATATTTGCAAGTACCGTTATTTAAGAAAAATAACTCCTTTCCTCATTTGAGGTCAGTCATTTGATTTGGTCATTTTGAAAACAAGGAAGATGCTCTTGGTTGCCTGGAGCTCTGAGATGTTGTGTAAAGAGTTAACACTGTAGAGAGGGAGAACTGACTGAAGTGGGGAAAGGTGAGTGAATATGGAAGATTTTTTTATGAGTGTGTGTGTGTGTCGTGTCAGTTGAACTGGTGGGAGCGAAAAGAGAGTGTGTGTAGCTCAGATTTTCCTACTGTAGTCATCTAGCCCACTCTGAAGGAGTGATGCTGTGGCAGAAAGAGGAAAGGAAGAGAAGGAAGTGAGAAGGAGAGTGAAGAGTCTGCTAATTATGATTTTCTTGGCTGATGTTAGCATTATCATTTATACGCTCTAGCAGTGAGCTCATGCAGGTGGCTTGTGTGTGTATACCTCTGATGATGTTGATCCAGGCAAGCTATAAAACAGTTCTGTTTACTGAGTGCCCATGGTAAAGCCAACACCGTTTCTGAGGCTGTTTTCACCAGTCTGACACACTGTTGTTCATCTCCACCCTCATCTGCTCTGCTCTGCCTTGCTAAATTACATGTGGCACTTCTTCCTCCCTCAATTTTTCCTAACAAGGCAATCAGATTGGTGCAGCTGCCATCACAAGTAGAATTCAAACTATGGCTCACTTTCTGGCTTCGGTTCAGTGCGGATGTTATGCGTTTATTAGTCGTATAAGGAGTTGCTCTTTTTTTCCAAAAATCTGGCAGTGTAATCCCCACAGGGCCCGTTCAAGGTTTCACTGGTATTAAGTTAAAAAAAAAAGGGCCTAATTTCACCAATTTCCTAATCCTTTAGTGTGAAATAGGTTTGCATACAGTTTGGTTCATATCTCCAAAAGCAGGCTTCATAAAAATGTATTCTCACAACCTGCTGCTTAATAAATGATTACACAATCTGATTGAGGAATCTCCTTGGTATTGCACAAAGAGATCGGAGTGAGTGAGAGCTCTTCTTCACTCCATCCTTAGCCCTTTTTCATCTGAGGTCAGGGAGGTCTGTTTTTTTCCTGGATAGCTCAGCTGAAGCACATGACCACATAAGGACAGGCAGCAGTGGCTCAGTTATGTAAACACTTGCTGAGGAATAGCTCCTACAATGCTGTGTAAAATATCCTCTTAACTCACTAAATCTGAATGCAGGAATACCCATTGCTTTTAACATATACTGTTTTTCTAAACCATATTCTTTTAACATCTGCTTCTTGTCTCAAACAGCTCAGACCACCATACTTGATGTTTATTGCCAAACATTTCTAAACACAGGTGTTTAAAGATTTCTTTCCCTGGCTGGAGATCAACTCCAAATCTATGAATTTAGGGAAGTTTTACGAGACTGCAGCAGAGATCATGGATCAAGCTGGTCTCACATCATGGCAGCCTCTCTCACTATATTACTTGTTGTTTCCAGTCTGGTATGAACAGTGAAAAAAATCTCTCCTCATCATCTCATAACCACGTTTTTGTTTAGTTCAGTTTTGTTCAGGGCTCTCTGCAGTCATTTGAAAAACTAAGTATGGGGGTTAAATGTGGGGTGAAATTGCTGGACAGGTCAGACCAATGCAAGCCTCAGTCAGTATGTTAGTTGGTATCGACTATTTGAAAACAACTGAAGAAGTATGGCTTTTTTGTTTTGGAAGGGTTTCCAGGAGAAAGCCTCATCTTTCAAAAAAAGAGCATGGCAGCATCTCAAATCACAAGACGTCATGACTGTGTCAACCATGAGCTCTTCTGTATAGCAAAGCATTCTAGAGCCAAATGTGAGGCTTTCTGTCTGACGGCTACAGCTTGGCCCAAACTGGGTCATACAACAGGCCAATGATCCCACACACACCAGCAAATCTGAAACAGAATGACAGACTTAAGGTGTTTCAATGGCACAGTCACAATCCAGACCTCAACCTGATTGACACACCACAATGGGACCTTAAAAGTGTTTTGCATAAATGGGTACCGGCCAGCTTCAATGATCTGAAGCAACGGTGTAAAGAAGACTGGACAAGAACTCCTGCACAACAATGTGAGAGACTAATAAAGTCATACAGAAAACAGTTAGTTCAAGTTACAGCTGCTAAAGGTGATTCTACAAGCTATTGGATCATGAGGTGTACTTAGTTTTGCACAGAACTGCATAGTGTCCCATAGTGTAAACGTTCTTTTTCAGATGACTATGAAGTAATGCAGGAAGGCAGTCAATAGCCATAAAAATAGGTCCCTTAAAAGGGACATCTCTGAGGTAACGTAATTTCTGAAAACAGAAACCAAATACAGCCAAAGAACAGTATGAATACACAACTCCTCCTGTCGCACAGTGCCCAGGCTGCTTGGTGAAGTGGAAACAAACACAGAATGTGATCACAACAGGCAACTTGGCAGCCACTTAGACTGGGCTAGTCATAGCAGGGACCTGCCAGGACAGTTTGATATCAGACTGTTGTTTGAGGTCAGATGGCAGCCCGTCATGCGAGGAATACTTGACTTCTGATGTCATTATGTCATATTTGTGCTGCAGGCATGTTCATAGCAGCAGCGTATTTCAAAAGATTAACCAGGCTCACCGGGGAGGTTTGACCTCTGCAAACCCTGTCAGAGCAGTGTTGGGGAGAATTATATCCTACTTCTACATGCACTTCTTCCATCTGGGACTAAAGGTGTCCGAACATGTTGTGATAATTCAACTGGAAGTTTTGTTTTTGTTCTCTGCTGTCTCAAAATGGAAAATATTTCTCAGCCAAGCCTTTGTTTGGTGATATCAAATGAACAGGACTTGATCTAACCGTGACAGAATATTTTTACAGTGTGATGTTTCCATGCTGCTAGTCAAACTAACATGGCTTATTCCTTGTTTTTCAGCATGACAGAGTGTCAAGGTAAGACTTGAGCTTTTTTTCACTCTTCTGTATTACAGAACTGTAATAGCTAAGGGAAGAAAACACTGTAAATAAAGCTGGATTGCAGACTGGCTAAGAGCTGTGTTGCCTCTAGATTTGATTCCATTGGAGAGAGTGCTACAGACAAGTCACTGGGCCGCACCAGCTCATACACGCGCAGAGAGGCAAGGCTGGCTGCACTGAATAAACAGGAACAAGACTCCACTGCCAAAGACTATAAGAAGGTAGTAACTCTTTTCTCAGTTTCAAAAGCACATTCTAATGTTACCAAGTCAAAGCTGCAGTCCTGGATACAATTTGCCTTTAGATTTATGCATGTTGTATCTATTTTTGTCGTGTAATGTCTCAGTAATGTAACTGGGATTTCAGACACTTCCTTTCAGAGTGTCAGAAAGGAACTTGTAATCATATTGTACTATTGTAATATTGCCTATTTTTGTATTTGCAGAAATGAAGGTATGTATGTCTTACTGAGACTGTATCGAACCAGTATATGGAACTATGAACCTGCTATGTCACTATACAGCAAGAGTGGTAATACTGTTGACTTCATGTAAGGTTTTTGAAGAAGCTCACAGTTCTATATGTACTTTTACTACATTTACTTAAATAAATTTTGACAGGTGATGATAACCCTATCCATAAACTTACCCTAACATTATATTTTTAAGACTGACAAAATTTTCAAGACAGACAAAACACCCCCTCCCAACACACACACACACACACCTGATCCCTCCTTGAAATTTGGGGACCATGCTCAAGTCAAAAGTGGCTCCATAGTGTACTGGTTTACACATTTACTGGGAGGAGGCATAAATTCCCTTGGGGTTGCATCAGGAAGGGTATTACAATTAGCTTACAATTGTGACAAGCATTCATCACCATCATCCTTTTAGGTTATACATAATAGGATATCAACAAAAAATGCACACTCAACGTGGTCATGTCACAGTCAGAAACAAAAGAAGTAATGTTATGCTAGTTTGTTTTTTTTAAAAAAAGCTTTTGCTGTTGTGAAAAAAAAATTCTTGACATTTATTGTGTAAATGCAAACAACGATCTTACATATTGTTTGAGTTCTGTGGTTCAACTTAAACTGTCTGTTGTTATTCCTTTTATGCCTTGTATTTTGCTTTTCAAAATTCAGATACTAAGAATCTCTGTAACAAATCTATTCCTATATTTTCTTTTCTTAACATTTTAGATGTATGCAGAAGCTTTGCATGAAAATGCAAAACTCAAGTCCAGGTTGCAAGAGAGCAAACAAGAGCTAGCCAAGATACGTTCCCAACTGGAGAAAGTCACTCAGGTACCTTTGACCCATTCTACAGAAAACTCACCATCATCCCTTTTCTTCCTGTGTGCTTGAAGAAAGATTTGACTTTTTACTTCTTCAATGAAGTCATGATTAAAATTTAAACCAGTTCTTTTAATATTTTCTTCTAATAACATTACGCCTCTTTTAGAGACATGACACAATATCTGAAAGATCTTCAGTACTTGAATCAGAAAAAAGGGTAAGTGTCTTAATATCCTTCTCTTTGATAATGCTACATATCTTTGCATTCTTTTCCAGTCAGTTTCCTTGTCTGCTTCAAATTATAGTCTTATAGCCTTTCACTTTTCCCGTAGAACTTACTTCAGGCTTTTTTTCTTTATTTACAGGAAAAACAAACCCTTGAGAAAAGAGTGTCAGACATGGAGGAGGAATTAAAGGTCAGTCCATGCAAAAACAGTGTGTACTCACTTAAATGGCATCTATTTTGTCTCAGACACAAGTTGTGCTTAATTTGTCTCATTGATGTTTTCTCCCAAAAAAACATTATAATACTGATAGTCCTTGACGGTACCTCCAACCAAGCCCCTTTCACTCATGCTAAATCAAGCACACCTAAAGTATTTTTACAGAGCAGAACACACATACCGCTCACTGCAGAGTTGTGGTTAACCAGGTGGGTTTGGAGTCAAGGAGAGAGAAGGTTAGTGCTTCAGGCTCATTACCCACAGTGTTCTGCTGGGCCACTTCCTGCCAGGCTAAGGAGGAGCCTGTGCTGCTGCTCCCCTGCTCCACTTATCCCACTGTTGGGGTGAACATTGTGACCTAGTTCCAGCTGAATACCAAACCCTATCCAAGAGCAAAAGACCTGCTTTTGTGAGACATTCCTGTGTTGCTCTGTGTGTATTCTGCCTCACAAAGAAACACAGGGCACGACTACAAAGAGATGTCAGGCCTGAGTAAAAATGGTCTGCAATGTACGTGGAAGCAATTACAAACTACACGATAAGATTATAATTTGATTACTTGAGAGAACCAAATGGCATAAAATAAACTGTGAAAAAATACACAAACCCAGTTCCAAAACATAGGTGGACTATGTAAAATGTCAATAAAAACATACTGCAATGATTTGCAAATCTCATTACCCCATATTTTATTCACAATTGAACACAGAAAACATTTCTTATTTCATTTAAAACATTAGCTCATTTTGAATTTGATGGCAAGAACACATCTCAAGAAAGTCTGAATGGAGCCAACAAAAGGCTGGAAAACTTAGTGGTATTAAAATGAAACAGCTGGTGGAACAATTTGCAAACTAATTAGGCAACAGGTCAGTAACATGATTGTGTAAAAAAGAGCATTTTAAAGTGACAGAGTTTCTCAGAAGTGGGCAGAGGCTTACCAGTCTGTAAAAATCTGTGTCTGCAAATTCTGGAACGATTTCAGGTTAATGTTCCTCAAAGTTAAAATTGCAAAGACTTTGAATATCTCATCATCTAAAGTACATAATATTATCAAAAGATTCAGAGAATTTAGAGAAATGTCTGCGCACAAGGGACAAGGCCAAAAGTGTTACTGGGTGTCTGTGATCTTCGGGCCTTCAGGTTGCACTGAATTCAAAACAGGCATGATTCCGTCATGGAAATCACTGACCTCAGAAACACTTCCAGAAATTGCCGTCTGTGAACACAGTATGCCATGACTGGAAATGGAATTGGCAGGTTGCATGTAGGGAAAGGCATCATCAGTGCTGAACCGTAGATACAAGTTTTACAGCAACAATCAGGGACCCCCTTGCATATTTCAGCAAGACAATGGTAAACTGCCTACTTTCCCTGTTACAACAACAACAAGGCTTTGTAGTAAAAACATCCAGCGGCTGAACTGAGCTGCCTGCACTGAAAACATTTGGTGCATCGTGGAGCTAAAAATACCCAGGACTGCTGAACAGTTAGGGCCATATATCAGACATGAATGGGACAGCATTCCTCTCCCAGAAGTCCAAGACTGGTCTCCTCAATTCCTACATGTTTATGGACTATTGTTAAAAGAGTCCCAACTTTTCGGGAATTCGGTTTGCATAATATGTGCAGAATTCCAAGGATATTATAACGTACAACAGCAGCGCAGTATATAAGCAGCAGATGTTTGACCCCCGTATTGTCATGGTTCCTTCAGCAGGATGCCCCACTGCGGTTTCGCTGTGGGTACCAGCCCTGAGGGCAAGCTGTCTCAGGGAAGGGGGGACGGTGAGTGGTTGCTATGATACAGAGGTGTGACTGATACGTGCCTATCACCTCACATGTTTCTGTTCTGCCAGAGATTGGGGCATGTTTACACATCTGGATTTTTTATCCTCTCAACAGTAACAGCAGCTTAGAGTGTAAAAGCTGTGGGAGCACATCACCTCAGAAAACTGGCTTGCACTCTTTCACAAAGTCACTTCTTCACTTTTAGCAAGTATCAGATTCTCCACATGGGGGAGCTGTTTAATTGCTGCCACATAGGTACCAAATTGCACCACCTACTGGAAAGGAAAAATAGCAGTAGCCTTTAAGAGGTATAGATGTGTCAATAAAGATGTTTGTGCAGTTATCAAAAAAATTCAATAAAATAAACAAAATCAATAAACTGTAGTTGTGACACTCATTCCTAGTTCGTTTGCTGTAGTTACTTTTCTTGCAAATAGGGGGTGCATTTTGGGTTTTTGAGCTACCCACCCAAGAGGTCTGCACTTAATTAGACTTAGTTATGGATTTTTCACATCAACAGCACTGTGTGTATGTCTTCCCTCTTAAAATAGTGGGAATGTGGTAATACTCTGTGTCAGATCACTCTGCTGGGTTTTACATTTCAAATGGAAAAGCTTAATTATTCTTGACAGCCTCTAAAACCTAATGAATAGTAACTCTGTAGAAATGATCCCCTAGAACCTGAGAGTGTAGTCAGATCTGATTTAATATCAAACAGCTCAATATTAAAAGAGTGTAATAAGGGATACTGGTCATTATGCATTCTTGGCTCACTGTGTCCTTTTCTTCACCACAGCCAAAGGCACCTTTCCAGAAACTGCGCTGTTTTAATCCAAGAGAACATTTAATGCACGAACTGTTAAGTCCCCAAATCAGGCAGCTTTCATAAATATGTGCAAGGAATAGCTGGGTGTCCTCTTTTATATGTCATGTTTTGCCACATTCACCTCCACAAACTTGTCTGTCTGGGTGGCTGAAATGCCACAAGTACCCTGAATAATGTGTATATGTGTGTGTGTCTGGTCTGTGGTTTACCTTCAGCAATGGTGTCAAACCACAGATAGCTATGTCGAGCCACACTGAGGTTTACCTCAAAAAAAGTCAGGCCAGGAAAAGGGAGGAAATGAATGATTTCCATTCCTTTGACTTTTATCTGAAGAGGCTCTTGTGCAAAGGCTGAAATATAGCAGCGTTCATTATTTTCTCTCTTTTTTAGCTTTCTATGAATTTTATTCCATCTTCTTTGCAGTTCTATGCATATAATAATAAGTCAACACCTCACTTCTTCCCAATAAAGCCCACCTTTGATGAGCACAAATCCAAGTAGAACTGGCTTCATAACTTTCCTTGCTTGTTGCAGCTTATGGTATTTTCTCTCAAAATATCTCTGTTGTGTAAATATTTGTTTATGTAAGTATTTCTGATAAATCCCTCAGCTGTGGTTCTTTGATTTTCCCGTCTATGCTGGTGTGTGGGTGCATGCCTGTATGAGCGGATATGGCTGCAGTCTCTGTGCAACATGGCCTGCTCTCCGCATGCTCTCTCTGTCTGCCCCTCTCTGTATCTCTCTCCTCCTGTATGCAGGCTTTCCCTGCTCTGGCTCAGGTCCAGACCTTGCGGAGAGTGAACGAGTGTCTCCTGGCTGAAAATAGAGCCATGCTTCGTGTCCTCGCCCGCCTCTCTGAGACGGCCTCAATGCCGGAGACAGAGGACCTCTGATCCTCTGAGATCATCTACCTTCTTTCCCCCTTCCTCTCCCCTTCCTCAGCCACATACTTTCTACTTCTCTTTCCTTCTGGTGCCTCTACAGCCCCTTCAACCTCTGCTGTGTTCCTCTCAGGCAGGTCTTGCACTCTCTTGATGCTCACGCCCCCCCATACACACTGCAATGCATCCTCCCGTGCACTTTTTTAAAAACCTAATCTCCTTTATGGTCTAGACTAACCATGAAGCCACCTTTCCTCCAAAACAGTTGTCACAAAGCCTTTTTTGAAGTTTAATTTTAGGTAGATTTGTATGGCATGCTTGAAATGAACACTGTGCTTTAAGCTGTATTTATTTATTTATTTACATAGGGTTGCCATTTAGCATAAACACCTAGGATTCTGTATCATGAAAAATAGAAGCATTTATAGCACCTTTTGTTTTCACAACAGTCAAATATATTCAAGTCCTGCGCAATGTGCTGTGTAATCAATGCAAAGTTGTTTTCCAAGGTAATAGCCACTCTATTGAATCTTCCAAAGGAAATGAAACGTGTCTGATCATTAGCCTTGAAAATGAACACGTGCTTTGTCACTGGATGAGACACGGGCACAGACGTACAACTAACTTTGTGTATTTTTGCTAATGAGCAGTGGATATGTGAAATTAAAGGTATCATCAGGCATTGTTGGATATAAGCCCACCGGCCTTTTTTTGTTTTCCGAGAATTAGGATCAATTCTACTCCAATGTCTATATGCCACATTTTCTGTTGGAAACAAATGGAAACATCTCATCAGCTAATCAAATCTAACCCCAAGAAACACACCCTGCAGTCTGGTAATGGTTTAAAGATTTTTAGGGACAACAAAATTAACTTTAGCAAAGATTTGTTAAAGTTATGGCAAAATGCTCGATTTAATGATTGAATGTCTAATATTTGCAGAGCTTGACAAATTATTTGTTTTTCTTACAAAAAAAATAAAGCATAAAAAATAAATAAATAAATACAAAATAAAAATAAAGGTAGACCTGCTATAAATTAGTGTGGAATAACAAGGAAATACTGATTTATTTTCTTGTTGAATGTAGTTACAGTTTGGAATCTAGCCTGCAAGCTCATCACTAGCTACAAATACTGTATTATATATTTAAAATTAGGGGTTAGTGACCAAATATTCCTAGAAGGGTCTGCATGTGGAGGCTAGGGTGGCGGAGGGGTCAACAGCAGCACTTATATGTAGGAGTAAATAATGGGAAATTTTTCAGCTTAAACAAAATGCCAGATTGTGAGGGTATAATTGGTACATGACACAAGGAGAGTGAAACACGTGTCAGTGTATATGATATAGCGCTACCTTGTATGCTTTACTTCATTTTTGGAAATACTTTTCATGCTTTTGTACAGATTAAACAAACAGTTTTAAAGGTGCGAGCAGGAAAATTGTGTGCCTTTTATTCATTAATGCTAATCTAAATTAACAACCTGCTGAATGTTACCAGTCATCTCATTTAGCGTATTCCAAAACTATCAAACTGTCATTAAATTTTGAATTTACAACACAGGATTGCCAGCACAGTGGGGCTTTCACTCTCACTTTTTGGATTAATATTCAACATATTGGACATGAACATGTTGATGCAAGACGTCTCTGCTCACTCACCAGTTGCCGTAACGTGTCCCAGCTAGCGCAGAAGGTTATTGTTTGTCTCCAGTGGAGGGGAAATACTTTGACAAAGAGGGTGGTTATTTTTAGTCATTGCTTCTCATGAGAGACATGACCTAGATTTGGGGAATTGACCCTCCCTCACTTTCCTTCTCTCTGACTTCATTCTCTGTCACTTTTCACATTCAGGACATACTGTCACTGTCACACCACACTGCATGATCAAGTACTGTAGAGCATGTCCTCATTGCCTGACTTTAAACTAAAGTGAAAGATAACTTTAGCAGTGATTAAAGATGCAGTGGATAGTCCTGGTTTAAGTTACAAAAATGTCAAGTAACCATTTAAATGACACAGCAAAGACTGTATATTTCCCTGGTTTTCTAATATCATTTTCTCCCTCTCTTTTTCTAGGTCTTAACAGAGCTCAAGTCAGACAACCAGAGACTAAAGGATGAAAATGGTGCTCTCATTCGAGTCATCAGCAAACTGTCAAAATGAAAAAGGTGTCCAATGCTCCTCTTGTGTGTCTGTGGACGCTCCAACCCTGAAATAGCAGTGTCATTATCCACAAGGTCCCAGGTTTTGACTTGTATCTGAGTTACTGTATGGTGACAGGCTAGTTTGGTTGCATTTTCAGAAACATCCTACTAATTCCTGTTAGAACTTGTGAAGATCCAAAGAGAAGTGTTAGTAAGTTTCACTTAATTTTACCATCATTAAAATTAAAGTTTCAACTGTTTTTTCCTTCATTATATGCGGTTTGTTTTAGGAATATTTGTCAAGTGTATGAAATAGGGACCAGGTGTACTGTTAACATTTCAAATCCAAACAAATGCATCAGATTGCGTGAGGCTACTGTACCTAATAATATGCCATATAACATATTGACACTTTTACTTTGGTTGTTACTTGTGCACTCCATAATCGTGTTTTATTTTTTATTTGAAAGAGAAGACAGTCATTGCCTTAGACTGTATTGAACTGTGGCTGTCTCCTTTATTATGATGTGAGATGTTAAAAAGACAACAAAATACAAAAACCTATCACAAAAACACTTTGACTTACTTTCACTCTAGGCTAAAGATAATGAAGCTTAATAAAATGCATGTTTTGGGTTGTGTTTGCTTCGACTGACAACATTCTCAGGTTTGTCACTCAACCGTTGCTGCTTGCCACAGTTGAGTGCCTCACAGATGTGGATTTCCTTGGAAATCTGTGGGTGTTTTTCTACAGTTTTTTAATGCCGCTTGTGGTCTAATGCATTAGACTGCAGGGATGCACAAACAAATGAACACAAACCTTTGGAAAATCTATCATTCTAACAGGTCAGATCAAAATTTCAGTCCAATTTTCAGCATTTTGAAAATTTGCAAATAGACATTTGAGTTTTATTTACCTAGTATGCAAAAAAAATGTGACATGTATATTTGGGCTTGTTAAAGGAGACTGTACAATATGCCTGAAAGACTAAGTTCTTTGTGCATGCACTTAGAAGAGTGTTAACAGTGCTGTTGTCATTAGCAGCCCTGTGACACATTCAGACTGGTACACCTTCTGAGAGAAGATGATTAATGTTTGTCACATTTTCCTTTTTTGTGTTTTCAGCTGCCTTGCTTTTTTAAATGCATGTTCTTCCTAGAGGATATTTCTATTGAGCTAGTATCTCATTTTGAAAACAAATGAATGCCTGAAGAGAGTGACACCCCGAGTGCAAATGAAAATGCCGTATATTGTGTTTTGTAATAGATATATATTTATTTATTTATGGATGTGTTAGGTTTTAATCTTTATATTTTGCCTAGTCAGTTTTGTTTCAAAGGAATACACTGATTATTTTTTAGTTGACCCGTTGGCCTTCCTATCGTTAGGCGATTAAAATACAAATACCAAAATCGTGCACTTCCTTGTTATCATTGCTCTGTGAGCCTTCACAATAATTGTGTGGCCTTAAAAATCAGCAAAAGCCAGCACTGTGAAATATGAACTGTTATCAGCTCTTTTATTCAGTGATGATTTCTCACAATTTAATAGGTCTGCAGTTGTTCACAGACTTTATTGGCAATTTATAAGGCACGCCTAGCTTCAGTGCAAGCCTACACTGCAGGCCTTTTAACAAATCAGAACTTTATGAAGCTTCTGTTTTTGATTTGGTTATTTTTGTAGGCTATATTTACCAGTGCTTCAAAAAAAAAAAAAAAAAAAAAAATTTAATAAG
>VVHJ01001370.1:0-17819 GCA_015107715.1 Tylochromis polylepis
AAACTCGCTATCGATATCGTGCTCTCTCTCTCTCACTCGCTCGCTCTGTCTCGCTGCCTTCACTCCCAAAACTTTCCCCTCTTCCTAAACAACCAAATCCCACGTGTTGCCATTTTTTTTTATTGGTCGACGTGGTCCATTTTTCCACCAATAGGAAAGAGGTGGCTTTTTTTCTTCTTTACTGTTTTCGCGCTGTCCTCAGAAAATGCTCCCCCCCCCTCCACTGTTTCTTCCGCACTAAACATGACGATAGTAGTTAGAAAAAGTATTGCTTCTATATCATAACTCTGGATTTAGTGGCCTGTTATTAAAATTTAAAAACTAGTGTATACTTTGAAGTCCAAACTTTCAACACAAGCTGAAATAGAGACTCAGTGTGGCTGCAGCTTGTTGCTAAATCAGTCATGTGATTTGGAGATTTGGCACACAGATGGTTAATAACACTCACCTTCATTCCATTTCCAGAGTGTAACAACCAACCACCTGCGTGAAATCTGAAATGCCATCGTGTTGATTCAAAATGTGCTCTAGCACAATCATAAGCATTGTTGCTACTGAAAACAAGAAAAAAAGCCAGTTGGCGCTATGGGCTGAACCATTTGTTAATGGTGGAGGGGGGTAACACTATGCAATATATTCAGTTTTAGAATTTATATTCAGTGTTAACTGTAGCTAGGCTCAAAGTGTTAATATTATCCTATTTTAATAAACAACACTGTCATATGCAAAACTAGGGTGGCACTAGGGGTGGCAAGAGATCATTTTAGAGTGGCACATGCCACCCCATGCCACCCTTCTAGATCCGCCCCTGAGGAGGACACACTCTGATGAGTATAGGAGAACAATTTGTCTCTCCTGCCACAAAGGCTCTGAAGGAAATAGCTAATGTAATGTAGTACTGACCTACAAAATGCTGTAAATGAATTTCACCAACTAAATATTAAGATGTAGTTTTAACTATCAGAATGCTTTACCACCTATTTGAAGTTTATCATGGGAAATATATGGTGGCTCTGAGAGGTCAAATGCACTAAAACACCAGCAAATGCAAAAACACTGCAAAAAACAAAAATTGAAAAAAGAAAGTTGAATAAACACAAAGGAAATTAAAGAAAAAAACACAACGAAAGCTCAATAAAACACAGCAGAAGTAGAAAAAACTAAATCTCACGAAACACAATGTGTGTGTTTTTGGGGAGACGATAATGTGATGGACTAGGTCCAGAAATGAGAGAAACCAAAAGATGTGAAGGATTGCACCGAGACACGGTTAAATGAAACAGATCAGGATTCATTTGTGTTGTGAGGTAGAAAAAGATGAAGGTAATGTGTGTTTTAATCACATGATTCATATAATACTGTAGATACATGTTTGCTATTTGCCATTTACTGTTAGCTTGTCGTTTCAGCAGCTGTTCCATCACGTTATTGTCTTGCCAAAAAATTAGTCTCATGAGTTTTTTGTTTGTTTGTTTTTTTAAATTCTTCAGCATTTTTTCTGTTGCCATTGTGTTTTATTCGACTTCTGTTGTGTTTTGCATGATTTTGCAGCATTTTTCTATTTGCTGATCTTTTCTTAAGTTATTGTGTGTTTGACCTCTTAAGGTCGCCGTAGAAAGCCCTTTTAATGTAGAAACACAGAAAATTAAGACAACTATGTATTATTTTTGGAGACATATCAATCAATCAAGTAATACTCAGCCTATGAAATAAATCCCTTTCGTTAATGTCATCATTATGGGTATCTTTGTTCAGGTTAAAGCTGCAAGTCTACATTATAGTCAGATTATACTCTAACAGTTGTGCGTATTTCCCAGACCCATGAAGAAAAGATGCCACTGTTTCATTATGAGAAACTGAAAAAAATAGAATCCAAAACTTGACTATCACATGCCATAGTCCCAGTATGTCATGCTGGATTTATGGTCCTGCACTCATGCCCATTTGCATGCAGTCTTCCAAAAAGCCATTAGTGCCTACATAGAATAGGGTTGGTGTAAAGCTTGTCTTATAGAGGTAAGGAAACAACAGACTGCACCACTAAGAGGAAGAATAATACATCACAAGACTTGATCTTTATGTTTTTACGATTTAGTTTGCCACAATGTTGTCGCATTACAAAAATTTCCATGTAAGTACCGATTTCCTTCTTATACAAGTCAGTACACTGAGAAACATCAGTAAACACAGCTTCTTCAATCTCTCTGAATGCTACAGGTCACGTGAGTTTGTTTTTCAGTCCCAAGGTTAAAGTCAGGCATGGCCTCTCTCATATCCATGTTTCACATCATTCGCCTTTGACCCCTCACTCTTTGAGATCAGATAGCCCACACACCTCTAGCTGCAAATGAGTATGAACTTTGGAATCTAAAAACTTTTACAAGTCTGGAAGCAGGTGAGACCAACCACCAACACCCTGCTATTTCTGTCACTATGCGCACCACTTGCCATTCACAATCTAATATTAAATATATTATAATACTACTATCTGTACTTTTAAAAATTATATGTACATATCAGGCTCTGTCCCACAACTTTTTCTGAAATGTTCAGTCCATTTCAAGGCCATGTGGAAATGAATTCTAAAGTGCTATCAAGTTAACAGTGTTTCCATGAGAAAATAGTGGTTATGAAGGTGCTATTTACACACGCAGCAAGAAGTCGCTGATAGTTAGACATTTATGCTCTGCAGCAAGTCTTCAGTGGATGGCGGGTGATTAATACCCAATGCCCATTGCTCCCAAGGAACAAGCTCTAAATTATCTGAAGGGGGAAAGGGCTGCCAGACTGAAAATTAAGGAGGAAAAAACTTTTCAACGTGAATTATTCACTGTACACGACTCGAGGGCCTCAGCTGTCCCTTTACAGCCTGGCTCCTAGCTTCAGAATGAGTTTCCCTCCCTGTTTTTTTCTTTCCTGTGTCACAGAAAAGTCTGCTGGTGCAAGTCTGTCCGAGCCTGTCGTCTCACTTGTTTTATTATCACTCCTGAGATGTCAGCACAGACCACTCTTTGTCACCTCCCAAAGTTTCTCTGTATTCTCGGTGTGGCTGTTTCTGCAGAGGTGTATACAAGCCCCGAATAGTGGAAAGAACATTTGTTCCTCGCAGAAGTCCGGCAGGGACAGCGAGAGGCGAGAGCTGACATTTGGGAAAACCATCAGGAGGACTTTGCGCATCTGACCTTCACGTGTCTACATGCAGTAAATATAACCCCCTGGTTTTTCTGGATGAGTCGTGAGTACTGACTTCCAGAGGGAGAAACAGTGAGAGGAGAGCGTGAGAGACAGGGATGGAAAGTCTAGCATGGATCACACAGAGGGGTTGCAGCGTCCCTTCCGCATTTAGTTAAATTCACAATATTTTCCAAAATTAAGTTCTGGCAATGGCTATCATCACGTCGGTGCTTACAGAAAACGTATTGCTGACAGCTTGTTGCACTTCACTTTGGCAAATGTAGTCAGTGAAAAGTCACTGCAATAATAAAATGAAGCTGGATTTTCTTAGTTTTAGGCTAACGTTAGCCCAAGCTTTGGCATTTTTGCCTCCAGCCGACTACAGTGAAGGTAAATGGAATTTTATTTCAGGTGTTCACATCATAAATCAATTTAAATTTGAATAGAAGGATTTCTTTGCTCAAACAATGACCTTTTTGTTCTGTGACTTCACTGTGAGCAGTTTTTAACAACCTTCCTAGTCATGCATTAAAATTGTAGATTGTAGAAATTCTAACATTTAGAACAAGTAGTAATGACCTTTCTAACAACTGCATAAAGGTGCTACATTATTCCCAAAAAAAATTCTCACATTAAAAAACCAAACGGTAAATCAATGCTATTCTGTTTTTTTTTTTAATTAAATAGCTTTAATTTTGTGGTCTACCTTTTTCTTTTTCTCTTTTGCATCGACACACTCGTTTTACCACTCCTGTCACATCTTGTTGTAATTTACTGAACTTGCCTCACATGCTCCATGATTGCTAGACTGATTTAAAAGCCCAAATGCATTTTCACCGACCCTTAAACAAGGCCGATTTTCCCACAGAGATGACATTTTGGAGATTGATGGACTTGCAGACAGATAATGACATATTCCTTTTTTAAAAAAATGCCAGTTTCCACTGATGACTGAAGTAATGCCGTCACTGTACAGTGACAATGCCAATAAAAAAAAGTTTGATTGCATAGTAAATGAAGCCAGCTAAGTGTGAAGAATTGACAATATTTAAAATACAAAAACATGCATTTGTGCAAAGAAGTTGTGACTGTGTGACTACATGTTACTTTTTCAATCACTTGCATGTATGTGTTTGCAGGGCGAGTCACGTTCCTGTCAGCGTCTGCGTCATTCCTCAGATGGACGCTCCAGAGTTGAAATTCTCCCTGGGCAGCACATCTGGACGCCAGCAGTCCATATCTTTTGTACCGCTCACGCTCTACTTCTTCTCATCTCACATAACTCACATAATCTAACCTTCACATCAGTGATTTCAGTCACAGTGTAGAAGAGCTGGGTGTTGAAGTTGCAGGTGTATTGGTGAGTCTCACTGACAAAATTGTACATTTGTAAATAAACTATGAATCTCATCAAGGATGATTTTACTGAATAATTACAGCTCTCACCTCATATTACCTCCGATGTTTATATCACCATATAAACATCTTGTTTTTAAAAAGACCTTTAGTAACCCCTTTTCATGTATCTGTTCTGAGTTTGATTTAAACTTGAATTGACTTGAATCAAGATGCCTTTTAGGACTTAAGAACGGTCTGCTTCCACAGTTGACTTACAGTGTTTGACAAGTTCATTTAAAAACCTGAGATCCAAACAAGCAAAATGGAAATAAGAGAACTGATTTTTTTTATTTATTTTTTCATCTGCTGTATTGTCCGTATTAAGTACAAAATCAAATTTGTAAAATGTGCCTTCCACTTCCATTGCTTTCACTCACTGTTTGGAACTGGCTGATGTAGTTTCCCATCATCATGCTCTTTATCCTGGCTCTATGGGAAAATGAGGCCCACAGCTTCACCTTGTAATGGGCCTCCAATTCTTGACCTTTGCCCCAGGAAGCATGTTGGGGTGTTGCTGGACATTTAAACTGATAGACTGACAGAAAACAAACGTCAGTGCCAATGAAAATGTAAATCATTTAAACTTGGTGAAAGCTGTCGGTGCCCCTGGGAAATATGGGGATACGCTGCAATAACAGCGTGGAGAAAGCTGCCATTCATGACCATTTTCAACAAAACCCCATAAACTGTCACTTCCTGATTACCTCTCACTGTGTTATTAATGGTCAGCTTTAGGCGAAGACTAAGCTTCTCTTTAATATTGTCCTATTTTTGTTTTTAATCTAACCTTAATATGGAAGTATGTGTATAAAGTATAGTTTGGGCTACTATTCTCCTTGCAAGCAAGAAGCAAAAAAAGAAGAAAGATCAAGAATGATAAAGATTTTTTAAATCAAATTAAACTCATTCATCATTTTCTAAATTTAGCTATATTTTCACACTAAAATTGTCCTGTTGTCCACTACAGTCAATATACTGTGAAATAAATTTTTCTTTAAAAAAGACATTGGAAGATGCTTTTTTCTTCATGTGTGCATTTTTTTTGTTTTTGAACTTTATTACTTTATACTATATATTCTTAAATGTTTTGGTTAAGTGTGCTGTATGTAAGGATCATTCAATAACTGCAAAACAATTTATATGTATTTAAAATATATATTTTTGCACTTAATTATTGGATACTTACATACAAAATACTTCCATTATGCCATATATGACTAGGTATTCATTCATGTCAAGTGATTCCCTTATAATGTGGCTGTTGTGTCAAATTCTTTATTTTGTGCATATGTGTGTGTGTGTGTGTGTGTGTGTGTGTGTGTGTTAGGGGTCTAGAGTGAACAGATAAGCTTACACAGTGCGTCTGTAGGGTTGGTGGGGGGACTGCTATAAATTGACTTGCCATGTTGACATGCTGCTCACTTTGAGGTCTCCCTTTTACAGCATAAACGCTCTATCAGTCAGCACAGACTGTTCACTGCCAATGGAGCAAATCGCAGTTTAATCTCTCCCCAGGCACAATGTTAGTTACATCCAGTTCTGTGGATGGAGAAACTGAAGAAGTTGTTGTTCAATCAGCTGAGCGCACATTGTTTTGCCATAATGTAAATCTCACTAGTTTTCTTCAGAGCCGGTGGTCAAGCTGCTGTAGAGAAGGAAATACTTTGAGTGGTCTAACAAAGTAGTACGTTTCATAGGGACATTCTCTTGTTGCTGCTGCCTCTGTACGTCAGTCTGTTAAACACAAATAAAAGCAAATTTAAGAAAGTGATTTAATTATAAAACCCCAAAAATGTCAACAGAAGTTTGTGATTGCTGATTTCATAGACCTATCTTTGACGACAGCTGAGAAATATGTCCACTACGGCTTTTAAAAAAAAAAAACCACTGGCTAAGAGCCTTCATTCGTCTATCGGCTTCATATGAGTAAAACTATATTTTTTTTTAGTTCCAGCTTCAGGTCTTTCAATTGTTTATTCTGCCTCTGGAAGATATTTGTATAAATAAACATCAGTTTATCCCTTGTAATCTGCGAAAGCAGATGAGTTTCGCATCACACATAGACAGCATTCATCTGCAAAAGCTCCTTTCTTTGTTGTTGCTGCCAGAAAGAGATCGGGCGGAGAGAATTGTTGAGAGGAATAAGGCCTATAGGCTCTAGCAGCTTAAAAACATAAAAATCATCCACTGACCTCCTCACCCCCTCCCTTTGTCAGGTGCATGCCGTGCCCCCACCCTATATTTAGCTGGAGTATTTGGGGCAGCCGCTCATACCCATTCGAACAGGCCTGACACCCTCTCCGCTGGCATTTTGGCTCAATTTGTTTTTGTCAGGGAGGGCCCAGTGATCTCTCTGGGCGCAGACATCTCATGGTGAGGACGTAAATGTTCCGATAAGCTGTGAAGAATGTTGTTGCACGTTAATGATCCCGCCTGGAAACACAATGTCAAGCAAAAAAACCAAAATGCTGATGCATTTGTGCACTCTTCTTCTATGGAACAAATACTGAAATTATGAAATACTGGCGAAATGCTGGAGATATTCCACAGACATATTTTTAGTTGGACGATGTGGCTATTACCACCAAATGCTTGTTTTTTTTCTTTACATATTTAACAAAAGACTAGCCTGCCATTAGCAAGCGGGTGCTTATGAGACATTCACTTCACCATATACTAGCAATATGACGTGATAGTGCCATGCAGGGACCAGCTAATACACTGGCATGAAGTTGCTACAGTACCTCTATTTAAATTCTGTGAATTTTAGATTTATTAGATTTATTTCTATAAATTTGGCTGTTAAAGGGTTTGTTTTTTTTCTTTCACTGATTTTAATTTCAGGTTATACTTATTGAGAGGTTTCATTTCTCTCTTAAGTATTGAACAACTCTTTTTTCTGCATTCCTGTCTTTGAATTTTGTTTCGATTTTAGTTAAAATTTTCTGTTCATGTTATGCTTCTATAGAATTGTGTTTTCTTTCTTGTTTGTGCGTTCTCCTTTTGTGAAGCTCATTTTCACTCACATTTTCAAAGAAGAACAACTTTTCATCCACTATAAACAGATAATAGATGTGCCATGAGTGCAGCAGTTTGCTTTTTGTGCCAATGCACTAGACTTGAGGTGGAAAGGGTTTATTAACCCTGTTGCCATATTTGCATGCTATTTTTCTTGTCTAAAAAAAAGTCTAAATCCTAAAAAAGTCACTGCTGACATGTGAATCACCCACCTAGCTCTGATTCTTATAATTTCCATGTTTCATATGGAACGTCCATACTGTCATTTTGAAATGTTTGAACCTAATCCTGAAATAATGCATGGTGGTTGCTTTTCTTTCTGCAGCTGAAGCATTAACATTTGTGAGATGCAAGAGTGACGAATGCCCATTTATCACTTTCTATAGCCTCCCGGAAACCTTTCACACAGTGTGTGTTATACTAACACAGTTTCTGTGCACTGACCGGTGAGCATGTGCATATATATTACGTTCACACATTTTACATTTTGCACACTTTAAGCATGGGTGTTTATGTATATTGCGTATGCTTGAGTCCCTATGTGTGTGTATGTGTCTGGCCAAGCTGGGTTTGTTTGACCAGCTGTTTGGAGGGAAAGCCTGATCCCATGTGACCTTGTGTTTCTCCAGCTGCTCTTGGATCAGAACAACCAGACCCCTCTGCCAGGAGACACACAGGATGGGCCCAAACCCTTTTTACCCTGCTTTTTTTGGTTTTCTTTTTCAGGATTATTATTGTTGGTAACAGTAGTAGTGGAACCCGTAGAAAACATTAATTCTTTATAGAAAAAAATAAAATCTTGTGGTAAGAGGGGTAAACCCCTTGTATTAGATAATTGCTGCCCTACAGTGCGGATTTAACTTGTATAGAAATGTATCCTACAGAAGAGTTATTACTGGGATCAACAATGATGTGTTTTACCATTATGCACTAAAGGTCAAGCTAAATTACTGCATTATTTTTGTAAATAATGGTATGCTAGTACACGAAAAAATGAAAAAGAAAATACTTGTGCAATGCTGTATAGCCAGTACAGCTATTTCTTGTTTCTGTAGCTACAGAAGAGTGTTAAAGACTTCTCTTTAAACGCACTTTAAAGATTTAACGATTTTTGTCTTTTCCAAAAATATGAAAAAAATTCAAGATCCATGCCAGTCTTTGCATTTATTTCAGTCCACAGTGCACATAAGGAGTTAGTGTGACAGATGTGATCCAGTGATTCTACTAAAATGAGACAAGATTCAAAGTATAGTTGTCTGTAAATGCTGGTTATTGGAAAGGCTACAATTAAACTTTCAGACAAGAGACCAGTCACTGATTTTTTTTATAAACATTCAATAACTGTGTAAATCAAACTTTATCAGAATTTGAGTTTTTAGACAACATTTCTTATTTATATGTAAAATACACTGAGCCAAATAAGATTAACCACTTCTGTCCAAACTGATATACTTCACATATTTAATTGACAATGGTTGTGTTAAGTCTTAAAAGCTGCAGTGTAATTTTGTATAGGCAAATAACACTCGAGTGTGATGAACGGCCTAAATGCGTTTACCATCATCTACGAGGTGACAGAGTCTCAGGAACTGAAGACCACAAGCTGGATTCTCTGGAGGAGAGACTCAAGCCGAGACCGCGGACGAGCGAGGCGGTGAAACCTGTCGGCTTCACACTCACACTGTCACACAAACACAAGCACAACTTAACACTCACAGACTGAGAAACACCTTCACACATAGACACACTTAACACAAACACTCACAGACACAAACCACCCAGCATACACACACCACCGTACTGCTTATAAGAACACACATTCCTGCACATACAAAGCTTATTGTAATGAGAATAATATCATGCATTAACCTGTGTCATGTTGTTCACGGTAGGTATTTATAGAGTTGTTCACCACAAGTAAAATTTTTAAGAGTGCATGTGTGTGCCTGTTTGTGTGTGTGTGTGCGCGCCTCGCCAATTAAAATGGCAAAAGAGCGATGGCTGTCAACAGCCAGGTGCTGGAGGTTTGGTAGAATTTGGCGCATGAACGTGAAAAACCCGGACGCTGGTCTTACAAGGTAGAAGACAGTGAAGCTGTAAGATTCCACAAGTGCATCAGTTTGTACTGAAAAAAAAGTTACGAGGTCTCCTGAGGGTCAGAGAGACAAATGTGAATCCATTTGTGTATGAATTTGTGTATGAAGGTTAGTTTCAAAAACACAGAGGATATAAAATAAAAGATAAAATAAATGCATTATTATTTACTGTTAATATGAGTCAGCAAAATGATATGAAACAGTACTGAGCATTGACTTTTATTGTCACTGCATTAAACAGCTTTATATTTGCACTAAATGTAATTGTTTTTTAAAAATGGCATACATGCAAATGAAAAGGCTGAACATTTTCCTTCACAACTATAAAAAGATGCAAAATTGTTTCATTGTTTTTTATTTAATTATTTTTTGTGTTTGAACATTCAAATTTAGTTGCAATAGATTTTTTTTAAAGTCAGACATTTTTATTTACTCCTCTATTTATTTAACAGTGATACTGTGCATGATTTAAAAATGACATATATAAAGGTAAAAGACCAATTTTTACCTCATCTTTAAAATGTGTAGTGCATTATCAGTGCAAGTGGCTCAGTAACATACATTTAGCTTTTTCCTGTTAATTTATCACTATTATCAATTAAGCTGTTTAACAATCATTACATTCATTATTCATTTGTGTTTCATATGGTAAATATATGTTGCATGAATTTAGCTTTTTAAATATACTTAGCAATGCTGCAAAGTTTTATTCATGTTTTGAGTTTTACCAAGTGAAAAAAGATGTCATTTTACTATTTAATAATTGTACTGACGTTGATAAACAGGTCATTTGTCACGCAGACAGACAGATACACTGCAAGTCCTCAACATTTCTAGTAATCCCCTGTCTATTCCAGCTCTTGTTTACAGATGTCTTTCTCTTTACTGCTTTAAGTTTGCTGATGTTTAAAAGTGTCCGCACGGCCTTTTCGAAGCTTTCAACTGCAACTGAGGCTTCCAGCTCAGCTGGTCGCACATGTCTGTCAACACTGCTATTACCATCCTCTGTGTGTTTCTGCGTGTATGTGTGTGTTACCGGGTGGGTGAAAGCTACCCAGGCCTGTGACCTTGAAACTAACACTGAACATTATACTCAACACCTTCCCACATGCACATATATGCATGCACATGTTAGCTAAGTCATATTCTCAGCCAAAGGCTATTGACCTTTTTGCAGGTTTTACATTACAAACACATGTTCAAATCTTTGCATAGCAGTGTACATAAATGAACACTTAAGACCCCAGTATTTCCCATTTAAGGTCGTTAAAATGATCTTTTTCTCACTTACAGCTTGTTCAGACTGGTTATTAAGTGTATACAGTAATTAGATTGAGGAGAAGTATGTTTGGCTAATGGCCAAACCATAAGTAAGACACTGCTCTTTATATGTTTAAATTTATTCTGCATTACTAAAACTGCTCTTCTGACCTCACAAACTGTGCTACACTTCACACAGACTGGGCAGCCTGTAAAACGAGCGCTATAACTGTCTTTTAGAGAGTGAACACATGGAAAAAATGGTCCAGTATGTAAAAGGTAGTATACGGTAGTAAGTATAAGAATTAAATTAAAGGGTCTGACACAAAGTGTAAGCATTTGGAAATGATAGTTAAATTCTCTGTCCACAGATAAATACAGCAGAATGGTAAAAATTTGAGTCTTTCAGTTGTGATTTCATTTATTGACTTTTTTTAGAGATCAACTGTGATTCTTTTACTAACAGCTTTAGAAGATGTCGCTGTTTACATGTTGCTAATGAACACAACACACCAGTTGCTTACAGCATGGACCAGGTAAGAAAGAGACTTCAGCTCTCACATGCACTGCATTTCTCAAAGATGCCAACCAAGTATGCCTACAGTGCCATGTGGCGTTTGGATGCCCTCTTTTGTATTGGTGAAACTTCTTTCACAAGTCTTTAGTCACTGACTAAGAACAAAGGTTTCTTTTGAGAAAAATGCCTTCTAGTCTTCATCTCTACATTAGACTAGAATTTATACAAAGCTATATTGTAACCTTTACACTGAAGTCAAGTAAAACTGCTTCCTTACTTTATGCTAAAAATATTTAATATGCAAAAGTGCTTTCCCTGGAGGGAAACATTTGAGCTGAAGTGGCACAGTGCTAAAGTGAAAAGGCTCAGTGACCATGACAATGTGCTAATGCTACAATGGGTCTCTAACGAGTGAGAGCCAGCGCTAATTTCCCTGTTTGACAAAAGGACTCTGTGATCCTTGGCTTCTAGTGGTTAGCCGCACTAGCAGGTGTGTGTGTGTGTGTGTGTGTGACAGAGAGAGAGAGATATCTGTTGTAGTCTCACAGGCATGTTTGAATATACCCATTCTCCTGCCAATGTGTTAAATTGTGTGAGTTTGTGTTAGAGTTAGCTCGTGTTTTGCACTGGAAAGGGTGCCTGTTCACATGCATATGAGCAATTGGTAAGGTTAAGGGTCAGAGCTGGCCTGCTGAGGGTTACTGGGCGCAGGTCACAGAGTGGACAGGTTGAGTGGCATATCTTTTACATCTCTCAGCATGCACAGTATGTTACTGTCACAGGATGTGCCACTGTTGCCGACGCTCACAGCAAAATCCCTGAGGAAGATGAACAGTCTGCATCTGCCTACCCCATGCAGAACACCCACAACTGCAATGCACTGGTTAGCAGAAAAAAAATCCCAAGACAAAAGAAGTGAAAAAAATCATATAATCCTGAAAAGCCAATTACTGCATTTACCAAGAAAGGAAAAATATTCCTTTTTGTGGCAGCTGACAAATAACATCTCAGTTATTCAACAATTATTTAACAAAGCCATCATCAATGAGAAATCAATACAGTTCAATTCAGTTTTATTTATATATTGCCAAATCATAACAACAGTCACCTCAAAGTACGCCATATTGTAAGGCAGAGAAAGCCTCAACAAACAGATGACCCCCTTTCAGCAAGTACTTTGGCAATAGTGGGAAGGGAAACCTCCCTTTTAACAGGAAGAAACCTCTGACAACACCAGGCTCAGGGAGGGAGAGAAGACAAATTATACTGTGATATCATGGAAAGTGGGTGTTTTGAAAGTATATAATATTTCTTAAGTATGACAGTTCTTTTTTTATTGATCAAATTATTGTAGCAAACATGACAGACACATGCAAGATATAATTTCTCTGCTACTTGAGATTCAGAGGAGGATGTTTGTATTGTGCTTATGTTCCCACTCATCTGTTTCTTTGTAAATTAAAAAAAAAAAACATGGTAAAAATGTACACAGCTATGATGTGCGCAAGGATCTTGGGTTAAATGTATCCACCAAATAGGGCATGTGAGAAGACACTGCTATGTGAGAGGATGAAGTGGAGATGGAGGAGGCGCTCAG
This sequence comes from Tylochromis polylepis, assembly GCA_015107715.1. Lineage (NCBI taxonomy): Eukaryota > Metazoa > Chordata > Actinopteri > Cichliformes > Cichlidae > Tylochromis > Tylochromis polylepis. The sequence continues at coordinate 13,061 of VVHJ01001370.1, forward strand.
ATGGTGATGAAGGACTGGACAAGTGAAAGGGGTGAGGAGGCGAAAGAAGAAGAGACAGAGACAAGGGCAGGAGGACGGTGACAGCTCTGACACTCTGTCCAGTCTTTCAAATGCTGGGATAAATTTAAAGCTGAGGATTGGATGTGCCTTCCAGACCTGTCACTGAGATAACTTGCATTCTTGTGTGTCTGTCCACATGTTCATCCTTTCTCTATTAGGGCCTGTAGGTTTACGAACACGAACACTACCAAGAACACTGTAGTCACTGGTAGACATACTAGGCTCTGGTTGTGAAGGTGACCCTTAATGTATTTACTATCTGTCATATTTCAATCAGCTGTAGCCCTGCTCCCATGGGTAGACACTTGGGTAGACACCTCAAAGCTGAGATAACTCCAGACTTGTGCACATCACGTTGCCAAAGGTAATTTTACCTGTCATCATAACAACTCACTGAATTTCACTAAATGTAAACATCACTTCAGTCCTCGTAGCGAGTGCCTCAAATTATGAAAGCCTGTTATGCAAATGACGCTTTATTCCATTTTCCAGCTGTTGCCTCCAAGATAAAACTGATCGTGAAACCAGTTTGCTGTTGGTGAGAAATCAAAGCTAAGGCAGATATAAGAAGAAAGGTCTTGAGAATTCCAAAGGTCCCACACTGGATCAGTAATGATCTTGACTTTCTGTCCCCCTCTACTGTCCACATCTCAAGCAGCACATAAATCATACAGTGTATTCAGATGCACCGGCACCCTGGGGTAGCTGGTTGGCATCGCTTTCTATCTATCAACCCTTCTGTCTGTTCTCCATACTTGTCTGTTTGCATTCCTCCATCTGTGTCTTGCCAGCATTCTCCTCACATGTACACAAATCCTAAGTGGGTGTTTGAGTGGCTCTATGAATTTGGATGAGTGCTGAGCCTCTCTTGAGGACTTGTGAGACTAATGACTGAATTGCACACCTGCCTGCCACTCCTAAAGTTCATTCAAGATGAGAAAAAAAAGCAAAATATAGCATTTGCTTTGTTGGATCTTAAGCATTTGTTATATTTTTAGCATGTGCCCAGTGCTAACGCCATCTGTTCTTTCACGTCATTTCGATCGCAGTCTTCTTGTGAGCCTAGAGTGTGCTGAGATGGTAACAGACAGAGATGAGGGGGTAAAGGTTTAACTTGGCACAGGATGGGACAAGCTGATGAAGTGAGACACTTCATTCCTCTGGGGAGGGATCATAGCGTTGCTTGCATCGTGTTCTGCTTCCTCTTGTTTCTCAAATTAGTGCCTCCAGTTGCTCTTGGAGGTTGTGCTTTAAATATCTCTCACACCATACGTGAAAAAGCAGTACAAAGTATTTTTGAAATAAGCATTCTGAAATGGTTTTTACATTTGGTAAATGTTATTTTGATGATAGCCATAAAAGGTCTCATTGCTATAGTGCATGTTTGTTTCTGACTTCAGAAAGAGCTTTCAGACTGTATTTAGATACAGATATTTACAGAGCTTTTAAATTTCACAGATGGATTAAGTTCGATAGTTAAATGATATGTTTGCAGTCCGTCTCAGTACTACATGCCTGAATGAATGTTTGTCATGGTCTCATGTTATGATCTTTGCTTTTTGTGCATTTACATTCCATCTTTGCTCCTTTGCCCACCCTTGTTATTCTCTTGATTAAGCTAACCTGTGCCCAATTATCCATCCCTATATAAAGTCTGTGTGTCCCCCTCAGGTTGTTATCTTAAAGGTACAGTCAGCCTACTCGGTATACTCATAAATATATTGATTAGTGTGTAATTATATCTTCCAACAAAGTAATGCGTTCTCATGAACTCAGAATTATCTATTAAAAAGACATAAGCGTGGGTGCCAGTTTATGGAAGCCACCATGTTCCCCTACCATCTTGAATACAGTGGCCGAAATGGATGTCACCATTTTGGCTAATCACATTTTATGTAAGTGGCTGGAGACAAGCCACATAGGTAGTACACTAAAAGCACAGGAGAAGAGAACTCTACCTGCCGTGGAAGCAAATTTTCATTTGCATCAGCACCTTCAGACTCAAGATATGAAGGATCATACCTATGTTTTATCATCGGAAAAGGGGTCTCCTTCACAGAAAATTGAAAATGCAAAGGAAATAGACAAGATGTCTGTCATCTGAATAACATGTCATCCTTTTCCTCCACACTTCAAAACTCATCTCCTGAACGGAAGTCAGAGCTCTAACATGTGCAAACGTGCATAAACATGTTTATTTATTTCTGATATTGATAGCAGATTAGACATGCAAAGCTCCTGTCTCCAGACAGCTGACAGCAAGCCATCTAAACAACAGTAGCTGGTTATCCGGTCTTTAAGTCTGACGTCATTAGCCGTGTCTGGATCCAAACTCTGCTGCAGGTCCCAAAGTCAAACGAACACTGCGGCATCACTGAGAGTTGAAAAACTGTCTAAATTCTTTCATCTGTAATAAAATGATCAGTGTGGCTGCTCTACCAGGTGTAACAATTAAGTTTAACATCCAGGCATCCATGAAAACAGAATTTATGAAATTTAACGGAGTTAGAAGTTAGCAGGAAGTTAGCTCGCTAGTTTCCATCTAAATATAATATACCATGTTCTGACTGAGGGATTTCTGAAAAAAAAAGTAAGACGTACAGCTCTGCTATCACTTCTGACATAAATGAAGACATGAAACTAAATAGCAGTGATGTTTTGTAGGGTTACTGAAGTTTGGCTAGCTGGTATATAATGATGTGCTACATGATCGCTTGCGATACAGCTATGTTAGCATAATATAAACACAGTGAAGCTGGAGGATGAACGTTAACTTTATTCCACTCAATAAAAGTTCATGCGAGGGTTACCAATGGTTAGGGACAAATGCAATCACATGGCAGGATGCTGTAAACGGACCAAACTTCAGTCAAGAGAACAACTGAGAGAATCGATTCACAATACGAGGTTAGTCATTAATATACTGCTGCATTGCCTGGGCTGTAGTTACATCGTAAGGTTTTAGAAACTGAGCTTTAAAATGAATAGTGGTAATAAAAACCGAGAGGCCGACAGTGATCACTGACTGATTTTAGGGACTTGTTCAGATTAAATAGAACAAGATACGAAGCATTAAAACATGTTAAAAACACAACAGCTTAATAAACGCAGAGTAGTTTGGGCCCAGAAGCAGGATTCATACATCATCACTTAAAGACCGGATAAGCTAACATAATGGCAGCTAAAGTTAGGCTTGAGAGTGTTAAATATCACACTTGCCCTCTGATGAACAGTTTGATTAAATTCTTACATCGTATGACAGTTTATTAACTGCCTGAATCCAATAATGTTACATCCACGTCAAAGAAAGTTCACTAACAACAGTTAACAGCAGCTAACAGAGGCTAACAGCAGCAAAAATAGCAGCACTTACCAAAAGAAAAGTTTAGGATATCCGTAACAACTAAGTAACTAACCTAAGTATTGCTGTTACTGGGCAGAAGTCAGCTTCACTGACTCAGTCACTTGTGCTTGAGTTTTACAAAGGAAAACAGATGTGGCAATCAGCTAAGGTAAGCAGCTGACTGACAGCCTACATTCACTACTGCAGAACGTCAGCTGGGGTTGTCTGGCCTACAGCAGCCACGGTAGCTAGGATTATGCGGTAGAATTGGGAGTGGTAAGAAAACAGAAATCAGTTGACTGCAATCTGTATTCAACTGACATCTAGTGGTGAGATTTTACAAACTCTATCTTTAACTCCACCATGCTCCCAAATCCTCACTTTTATTTCCTGCTGCTGGCTCCCTGTTTTGGGGTTTGTTTGTTTTGTTTTTTATTTTTATTTTATTAGTGATTTGCTACAGCGCTTCTGCACAATCGTTCTGTACAGTGCCATTACTTTTAACTTTTAAAAGTACCTCTAGGTATTTGATTGAAGAGTGGCCATCCATCCAGCCATCTATCCATCCATGGATGGGTACACTGCAAGTGGCATTTTCTACCTCTTTTCTCAGTCCAAGTTGCAGGGGCAGGAGTCTAACTCAATCAAGGTATTCCCAAAACACCCTAACTGGGTCCTTCTTTTTGTAGAAAAGCAGTGGCTATACTCTGAACCCCTTCTGGATGACCAACCTCCTCACCTCCTCCTCCTCCTCACCCTTCAGAAGAAGCCCACTTGTATCTGTGATCTCATTCTTTTGTCCCTACCTAGAGCTCATGGTCATAGGTGAGGCTTAGACTATATAGTGGCTGGTAGATCAACAACTTTATTTTACACTCAGCCAACTTCAGTGTGCATCACACCTTTTTGCGTGTTTGATGCTGTCATCCACCATTTATAAAATGAGTATGTAATATGAGGAAATACAGGACCAAAAATTTTCCATAGACTTCTGGGTAATGTTCTCAGCAACATAATGATGAATCGTTTGAATTCATAAGAGTGAATTAAAGACATCAGTAAAAACAAGTAATGGATGTTTGATACAAAATGTATTTCTGTTATGTTCAACCAAACTGTCAAGCTTCATAGAAGTAATTAGATACCGCTAGCACAAGAAAATTGATTTTTATGTATGTTAAAACATATTCTGTCACTTCCACAGAGCTATCAGATAACTGACTCTGACGGCTAGCGTTGGGTAACGGCTGCTATGGATTTGAGATTAGGCCACAGCTGTCCCAGAGAACCTTATCGTCCTGCCATGTTCGTGTTTCTTGCAGAATAGGATATTCTTTCCTCCCCTTGACGGGGGGG
>VVHJ01001370.1:26017-62429 GCA_015107715.1 Tylochromis polylepis
TGTTGGGGGGGGCCCCCCCCCCCCCCCCCCATATATTGTGCAGTCTCCTATACTGCACAAGTCGGTGGTGTTATTAGGTTAGGTTAGGCAGATTAGCATGTGCGTTTTTGTGTGTGAATGCATGTGGCAGTGTGTTAGATTGTATGTTTTGACAGCATTACTGTTATAGGATTAGTCAGAGGCCATAGGGGTAGTGTTGGACAAACACGTGTGTGTGTGTGGAGCTGGATGGTTTGCTTGTTTTGTGGGGGTTACATGAGTTTTTAAAAATTAAATCGACTGTAGGCATTAGGCCTAGTCCAAACAACCCAGGTATGTTTATAATTTTCTTTTTTACTCTCAAAAAGGAAAAAGACTCCTCAGCCCTTTGGAAAAATGCAAACAACAACTGAAGCATTGTCAAAAACATGTGGTCAAGATGACAAACCATCCAGTGGTGATTTAAAAAAACTGACCTCAGAAGTAGGCTCTTAATGTTAATAATTCAGCATTGCATACTGTGAGACAAATGGAAAGACAGAAGATGACTCAAATTAAAGTGGACTTTGCAACATGTTCTCATCCCAACTCATAACATACCGATGGCATGAGAGCCATTTGGAATGAATCTATACATGTAAATGTGTTTTACGTTCTGATCATGAATCGCTTTGGAAAACACCATCTCATAGGGTTAAGGTTAGGGTTAGGGCTAGAATAGACGGCTGGAGCGTGTGTTACCACCGCGAGCGGCATTCTATTGGATTCAACTGAGAATCCGATGCGTATCATAAGGACAGAAGGGTATCTTTTGCGTTACTATGAGACGCCTCGGGATGTGACAAATCATCAGTATGTTAGGCGTTGGGAATGAGAATGCTCTGGTATTTGACACGTAACTTGTGTGGAAGTTCTATAATGCTGGGGGGGAAACCTCAATTTTTTTTTACATATATATAAAGTGGTAGAGACAATAGATAAAGTTCCAGTTTAGTTTATAGTTCAGTTTGTTTAGTGGTTTTGATTGTGGTAAAAAACAAACAAACAAACTTTCACTACAGAAAGCTAAATGAGCCAATTTTTTTCTGCCATTTTGATTTGATGTATTGTTACACATGACCTCAGTGTTGGCCAAATAATTTTCTTGTTGTAGTTTTGTATTATTGTCACCCTCATTAACCTGCTTTTGCACATCTCTGATTTCTTCTTAGTGCTGATTAGTTGCTGAGGGCTTGCCACATGAAAATAAACCCACAGAGCTAGCTTCTCGGTCTCTCTCGCCTCCTCCTCCCTCACCTCCATCAGCACCTATAGCTTTCTGTTGCTTTTACAGATTTATTTATTAGGTACAAGCTGAGTTAGGAGTCGTCAGTTTTTTTTTCCTATTAGCTGCGTTTACCAGAACAATATCAGTGGAGAAGCCTGAATCCGACAGGCCATTATGTGACTGGTTCATGGTTGTCTTCCTCTTTTGATTGTTTTAGCCAGGGCTACCACATCTTTTTGTTTCAGTTTCTCAATTTTAAGTAAATATTTTAATTATTAAAAGTTTGCTTAATAGCATTGTGGCATCTTATATGTCAGGTTCCTTTGAGCCTTAACATATTTGGGGGCTCTTCCCAGATTGAAACCCAGGACCTCTCGAATCCCAAGCATGAATCATGCCCCTGGATGAAGACAACAACAGAGAATGTTTATAGTGGCTATCAGACAGCAACCACCTTCAGCTACCACAACCAGCTGTTTCTTTCCACACATGTTTCTGTTGTGGTTTAACTAAGTTTCACCACTTTGCCATCTTGCAAGTGTGTCATGTTGTAAATCCTTCTAAAACCAGCCAACCAGCCTGCATTAGCAGTATTTCATAGGCAAAACTGGCATCTATGGAGGATAATTTTTCCCATGAAATGCTGGCATTTTCCAATTTGGAAATATTGTATTTGTAAGTATTTCAAAAAACTAAACTAAAATGGGATTTTTAAAATTTCCATTCGTCAGTCCATTTTGTTCCACTTATCCAGAGCTTGGTTGCAGGGGGCCGCCTGAACCAGGAAACCCAGACCTCTCATTCCCCAACTATCTCCTCCAGCTTATCCTGGGGAACATCAAGATGTCCCCAGGCGAGGCCGAAAGATGTAATCTCTCCAGTGTGTCCTGGGCCTACTCCAAGGCCTAGGACATCTCACCCAGGAGGCATCCTAATCAGATGGTAGAACCACCTCAACTGGCTCTTTTTAGTGTGGAAAGGTATCAGCTCTACTATGAGCCCCTCTCAAAACACTGCACTTGAATACACTTGAATTAACCGAGGACTATCTTGTGCCTGTTCTCTGTTTGACCCCCACCTGAATTACAGACAATTTCTGTACATATGGGACTGACCAGATATGGCATGGCTCCCCTAGGTCAGCTCTGTCTATTGGTTAAAGCCACATTCAGCAGATTTTATAAATTCACTGTGCTTTTTCACATTAATACTACACAATACACTTTTAGACAAAAGTGTGCCTCCAGTTCTGTAGCAATATTCTCTGTTTCAATATAAATACAACCTCATGCAAAAAGTCAGATCTGTGAAAAGAACAGCTTCTCTAGTTTATTAGGGAAGAACTTAACTGGCACGCACAGAACCCCGATTCTAACTCCAAATCCAGCACCTTTGGGATGAACAGGAATGCCAGCAACGGGCCAGGCTTTGCAGCCAAAATCAGTATAAAATTCACTAATCCTCTTGTGGCTGAATGAGAGCAAATGCCTGCAACAACTTAAAAAAAATATCTGTTGGAAAGTATAAAACCAAGAGAGCAGATGATCATATAGAATTATTACACACATATTTAATCAGTTTGGAGTAAGTTTTTTTTTCACATTCATGAACATGCAAGTTCACATACTGCTTGCTTGTCATGCAGATACTCTAGTTTCATTACACTTTTAGCATGTTTTAACCCCATTTTTCATTTCTTACTTTTTTGTAGAGTTAAATTGCAGAACTTCAGCAGGAATTTACAGTATAAACAACTGAACCATTAGAAGCTGAGTTATAAGGAGACATAGAACTGTGAGCAGTATATGCTTATAAGTCTCAGTCACACTTATTGGATGTTTTGGATGTTTTCAGTCTGGCAAACCTAATAGCTGCACATTTGCAGAGTGGTATTTGCTTTCTTATCTTCTAGCTTTTGGTCATATCGCATGTTGATGAACAGCAGTAAAAGGCAGAAAGTGTGTGAAATCTTTCTTCAACAGATTGGTCCTTTAAATTGGACTGGAGGTTGCTTTGTCTGTGCTTAACCAAGCCCTTTAGTGCAGATGGATCACCCAGCCACTATTACACATACAATGTCTCATGTCCGGTTTACACAGTGCCTGTCTAACAGCTCAATCTCGAGTGGTCCTGGGTGTTTTGTGATATGTAATCCCATATCATTCTGTCAGTCACTACATGAAAGGAGCTATGTTTCCCTAGATTAGCCAGATGCCAGGAGGCTGTATGGTGGTCTGGACTGAGGCTGCAGGTTATGTTTGGACTGATGTTAAAAGACTCGGTTGGTTTGTTGGTTGGTCAGTGGTTGGTGTGTATGTTGCTGGCAGGAGGTCCATTCACTGACAGAGGGATTACGGCAAGCTCGGAGTTCAAGCCTCTGTGCTGACAGACATCTTGCCCCCGAGAGTCAACACATACTCTGGAGACACACTCCACCTGCACCCGCGCCTGACCCCGATGTGTGTGTGCATGTGTGTGGGTTCATCGGGGGAAGGATTACTGAGTGTTTCAGCACAGTCTCTATCGAGTTGATAAGTCTTCCTTTATTTTAAGGAAACCTGTCTGCTTTGATGAAACGGCATTTATACATTATTCACCTGTCTTTGAGTTTAATGCTGACATTTGCCTGCAGCACGGTCCAAAGGCCACTGTGTGGGGAACGAAATGGAATCAGACAAAACAGATTCTGACAAAATCAGCAACAACCAGAAGAGTGCACTCACAGACATGTCAGCAGAATACATCAGCAACCATTAAATCAATTAAAGAGAAATATGGAGCGATATCTCACCAAGAAATTTTATACTGCAGTGTTTACCCCTCTAAATGAAATGACTGACAGCTCACTATTCTTTCTGGGTGGTCTTTGGAGGTCGCATGCAGTGATGGTAGCGGAGGGGTTTTTGACCCTCTCAGCTATTTTTCATTCCTACTTTTCCCCCACATAAATCTTTAATGGAAGTAACCACATAACCCTCGTCACGTGTCTGTTTCTTAGTCCCAAAGGCAATTCTGACATCTTATTCACAGATCCATAGCACCTCCCTTTAAGAGACACTCCGTCCTCTTTAAGGATTTCAAGACTCTTTCCCCCACTTGGGATATTAAGACAGCTTTTAACACAGTTCACTCTGGAGTCACAGAAAACCTTACGTTGCTCCTCAGATGAGATGAGAGGCCAGAATCACTTCAAACAAACAAAGAATGTTTGGGTCGCTAAAATCACTCAGGCCTGTAATGTAGTTTAATATTATTTTCATCTGGCTTGGAGGCCGGTTTTGCAGGTTATGCGGGATAGTATAAGAATGTGGGTAAAGGCTTTAAAAAAGTTTGATTCTGTCATCCAACAGCAAAAAACAGTCATCCAACAATCAATTACATTTTAAATATGTGTTTGTGACTCCAAAACTGAGAAAGGCATGCAGAATAGAATAAAACACACAAAACATAAAGCCACAAAATCCAAGTGCCAGTGGACTCTGCTGCAGATATCTGATATAGTCCTCCTGCTGCCAAACCCATGTTCCTAATGAATGATTAGCTCAAATTAGCTAGTTTAGGAGAGCTGTAGATTCATTTAATAACACACACATTGTTGCTGCCATATGATTTTCAAATAACTTCATTTTGTTCTTTGTCCATTCCATTACCCTCAATTCTTTAATTGTTTACAGAGCCTCCTGTTTAGACCCTTTCACTCCTTCCAACCTTTTTCTCTGGTTTTTCTAATTCCTCAGCCTTTCCAGCCCCTATTCACAATTTCCCACATATGTGACCTACCACATCCTCCAGAGCTGTTTCTGCCTCATGTTTATGGGCAGTTGTCTCCATTTGTCTTTTGTTCTCTTTACTCCGCTACCACACCCATTTAACTACTGGACTTTTTTTACATGCATACAGTGCTGTGAAAAAGTATTTGAACCCTTTCTGACGTCTTAGTTTTCTGCTTATTTTTCACGCTTGTATGTTTCAGATCATCAAACTCATTTTAATATTAGGCAAAGATAACATTACTAAGGGGTAAAAATGATCCAAACCTCCCTGAGGTAAATGCCCCTAAACCATAAGTGGTTGTGCAGTCAAGTGTCTGCAATAACTAGCAATGTGTCTTTCACATCACTGTGGAGAAGATTTGCTCCATCATTTTTTTGTGTGCAGAATTTACTAAATTCAGACACTTTGGGGGATTTTTGAAGTATGAATACCCTCTTCAAGATCATGCTAAAGCATCTCAGTCAGATTGAAGTCTAGATTTTGACAAGCCACTCCAAAACCTTAATTTTAGTTATTTATTTATTTAGAGGTGGACTTGCTGGTGTGTTTCGAATCATTTGCCTTCACCGTGGTTCCCCGATGACCTCCTCCCAAAGCCTTAGATAATTAATTATTCACACACAACCAGGTAGGTTTGAATAACTTTTTTTCAATTCAATTCAGTTTTATTTATATAGGGCCAAATCACAACAGTTGCCTCAAGGCGCTTGACATCATCAAATCGAAATTACATCATTTCAAACCTGCATTTTTCATACAGGCTATCTTTATCTAATAATAAAAATTTTTGATGATATGAAACATGTAAGTGTGACAAATATACCAAAAAAACTAAGAATTCAGGAAGGGGGCGAATACTTTCTCATAGCACTGTAAATATAAAATATAAGACTTTATTTTCATTTGATTTTTCTCATTCACACTCAAGCACACTGTTTATATTTACAGGAAATACCAGCAGATCATCAGCCATGTAAAAAGCATCTCCACTTTTTTGCATTGTCACTGAAACTTTCCACTTGTGCACATTCACCTCATCTGCAGCTGTTCAAAGAGGAAGATTTGATGCTTTCTCTTCATATTTTATGACTCCATTGTTGATTTTTAACACGCATGCTTCCTGCTCTGGGCTAATTATCATATCCTTGCTACAGGCTTGAAGCAGCTATTTGACCTTTGCCCTTTCAGTGTCATACCCTATCCAGATGTAAGGGCTTTACCACCGACCACACTTCACAGGCATTCTTCAGATTGCTTCTCATTTTGGCCGATTATTCCTCGTTTCCCCTGAGTCTGCCAAAGTTTTGACACCTTGATCCAATGCTAGACCAAACACAGAGCTTAAGACACGGCTGCGAGGATGGACCACTGATCACGTCTGTCTTAATACCTCAGTGGGTGTTTGGGTCAGTCATGTGAACGGACATTATAATTGGCTGTGTGTTTGGGTTTCTGCTGAACTACCAAGGAATACAACATGTGGCGTGCTCAGTGAAACAAAGAGTGATTTTTGTGGACAGGTGGGATTTTTAAAACAGGTGTATCGACTGTTGAAAGAATGCTTGCGTACAACGGCAACAGCGCCGACAGGCCGTTTTTCCTCCCTGCCATTAAATCGTTTCTCATTTTGTATTTTTAGCCTCCGGTTGTTTGAAATGGATGCACTTCAGTGAGTTGTTCGAAATGCAGATAACTCTTGCTTGTGTTATACAGGAAGCTAAAAAAAAAAAAAAAAGATTTATTGCCAGTTTTCCCTCAGGAAGAATAAGAAAGAAAATGTTGCCCGTGTTTGTTTGCACTCAAAACACCATTGTGGTTTTCTGAGATGCTAATGGCTCAGACCAGCTGCTCGCATCTTGGCTCATGCGATTTAAACCGTACTGCTTCAAAACTCATAAAGTATTTGTAAAATTACTTTCTGGAAGAGCTCTGGAAGAGTATTTATGATGTGTTCCACCAGATTTGTGGAATTACATAAATTGAGAGAAGTTTGCGGGCTAATTGTGTTCTTGGTGTTTATGGATTTTTCTCAGGAACTACAGTAAAAGAATATAGTCAGAGTTTGCGTAGGAAAATATGAGCTGAAGCTCTTAAGTGCCCAGCGACAGTCCCACACTGTCTCGTCTAGCATTCCCTGCTAGCGGTTTGACTGTTTTTCATGTACAAATAGTTTCTGTCTGTTTTTTTTTTTCTTTACCTTATGGATTAAGTTAGTGTTTTCTCACACAGGAAATTGCATGTCTGTCGGGAGGATTGTGGGTCAGCGTCCTCTTCATAAATCATCTCTCTAACAGTGACCACATACTAACTTCATGTTACACAAAATCACTCTGCTGCCCTCAATTTGTACCTAAACTCTCATTTTCAGCAAACGGTGCCATAGTTGATTTAAAAACTCTCTGAACTTATTTCCAGCAGCATTCACAGTTACTCTGAGCTGCTTAGCTTAGCTTACCTGCTGTTTACAGCTCTCCTGTGAATAGGAGATGTTAGATTTTCACTGGATTTGGGTTTTTCATGTATGTGCTTGTCTTTCAGTTCGGAAAAAGAAGTTGAACAACAAAAATTCCTCTAGGCCTTTTCGATTCAGCAGACAATCCGTGTTTTGCTTTGCTTTGTCCACATTCATGCCGCCATGTACTAAGATAATATCGCAGATTAAACCTTCTGCAAACACTCGGCTCTGTGTCATTCCATCGATTAGCCAGCACCACCCCGTAAATCCCCCAGCAGAGTGAAAGTATTGTTAAACTATTTTTGGAGCGGAATCGGGGTAGAACGAGTTGGCTGGACTTTTTTTTTTTCTTATTTATTTTCTGTGTTTAATTGGACAAATGAATAGCATTCCAGCCTAAGAGCATAGTAGCATTATTGTTCTCCAAGAATAAACACAGAGGGGTCCTGTGTGGACTATAAAACTCCAGAATAAACAGCACTCTCAAAGCCCAGTATTGAATGTCTGTTTATGACTTGTAATATGAAGTGCAGAGCTCTAAAATCACTAATTACATCAGCTATGTGGATTTCTGGGGAGAGTTCTTAAAGAGTGGCTATGCACATGTGTGCACATGTGTGTGTGGGTGTGTGTGTGTAGGCTTTTAAAATTAAGTCCAATGAGTTTTGTGGGCTGATGGCTGCCTTGTGCCTTTAGTATGAAAACTCTGGCCTTTTCTAAAAGACATAGATCCGTTTGTTGAGTTTCAGCTTTGCGCCTGTGTGTGCGCTCCAGTATTACGAGCTTGTTACGTGTGTTCTACAGAAGGTGTGCGTTTGTGTGTGGTTTGGTAAGGGCATTCGGAGGGCTGACCTCAATGCAGGGCGGGAGGAAAAAAATGGTTTCCTCTCCCCTGATCTCTGCAGACTCTGGTTATTAAAACATGTTTCCCCCTTCCGCTGAGATGAAGGAAGGTGAGCTGCCGACCCCATCAACATGTGCAGCACCATTAAAACCTGGAGGCAGAGAGGAGCGCACACTTACATAGGAATGGATAAAGCCATTTTTATTGATCACCTTGATGGATTTATTAATGTACTGATCCCACTTTGTGGATTTGATTAGAAGGAGTTTTTTAAAAATCTTACGGTTGCATTTTTAAAATGACTTTCTTGTTATTAATAATAATTATTAACAATATATCAATTAGTTAATGCATGTTTTTTGTTTTGCTACATATAACAGTTGTGCTGCACGTATTAAAAGATCTGCTGCAAGAGAAGAGACACACAGACATGCAAGCATCAAGGAAAGAAGTGTAAAAAGTCTGAGGGATGAGGGGGGGAGCCGAGAGGATGCAAAGAAAGGAAACATTCATGGCTGTACGTGCACAGCTATGCAGTTAGTGGCCGGTCGGCCCCGTTGGCCGCCTCTGCATGCACCATCACCTCATCACTCACCAGCCCGCTTGGACGCTCAGCGGCCGCCGCCCAGTCCTCCCCTCCTGCTGCTGCTGCTGCTGCTGAAGCAGCCACATTACAACTGCGTCCCAGCAGAATGAGCCGTCACCTCATATCTCAGTGCAGGTATGGGCTCATTCATGAGTGCTGGACACAGATTTAACACGAGGCCAGTCGCTGGGATGACTGGTGGCCTGGCAGGCTGATGGATGGCCTGCCTGTAAGGTTGAAGTTGTGCTGCTGTCTGACTGGACGCCATGATGACTGTGCTGAGGTCATTGCAAACAGATGAACCAAAATGGGCTGCGGGTGAATCGTTTTAGACATCAGATATTATAATAATGAGCTAGCTGGCTTGTTTAATTAGAAACAAAACAAAATGAAATCACATTTGGAGTTGCAAAGTTTGCGTAAACGTTGCATGGTCTGCAGGTCTGTAACTACTCTTAACCTCAGTGGTTCCACAAAATGCCTGGAGTGTTTCATGTATTCACTCACACACACACACACACACCTAACAGCAGAGGTGATTAACCCTTAAAGAAGCAGACCAAAGTGGCTTCAGACTGTAAATATTTTTAATAAAACAATCAACTGCTACTCAAAAACTTTTGACAACCTATGTTTTTTTTTCGTTTTTTTTTTAAATGTTACGTACACTTGTCAGGCCACATATCTCCAGAAGTGCATTAGTTAGAGACTCTGAGCTCAGATTGGAGGTTTCAAAAATATCCTTTAAACATGCTCAATAATAATCATCTAAAGGATAAACAGCCCAGTGAAACGACTGAAACAATTCAGTTTTATTTATATAGCACCATATCACAACGACAGTCCCCTCAAGGTGCTTTATATTGTAAGCTAAAGACCCTTCAATAATACAGAGAAAACCCGTACAATTAGACGATCCCCTGTGAGCAAGCACTTGGAGACAGTGGGAAGGAAAAACTTCCTTTTACCAGGGAGAAATCTCAAGCAGAACTAGGCTTGGTGGTGGATATCTGCTGTATCTGTGGAAATCATTTATACCAAAAATGTAAAAAAATTACTTAAAAATGAGACAGACACTTTCAGCAGTGGATCATTACGTACTTGGTACCTTATAAGTACTTAGAATCAAAAATACACTTCTCTTTTAATATCTATAGAAGCCTTTGTAATACACGCAAAATATATTTTAGCAACATCTTGCTGAAAAAGGTCTTTCCTGATAAAGATGTCATCTGAATGTTCTTCATATGTCATGCCACCCACACCGCATTCATTAGTGTATCATTCAGGAATGTGGTGTGGTGCTCTCTGAGCTCCAGATCCCAAGCATGCAGAATTCAGCTTTTCTAATAAGAATGTTAGATTTTTGACTCTGTGTTCTGGTTGTTGACACGTCATGATTCTGCTGTTACGAATCATTATGTGTTACTAATTAACCTGATTAGCTGTCAGTGATGTTGCACCAGGATTTTATTTTCAGTACATAAGATTCGCAGTGATCATACAATTTTTAAAAAACGTAGGCACACTTTATTTTTATCTATATTTTAATAATTTATTTTAATTACATTTAGGGATAAAATCCTTTGTAAATTATTTGTTCTGCTTTTTTGTTCATTTAAATTTTACACAGTCTTCATATTTTTGGACATTCTTTTCTTCTTTTTTTTTTTCAAAACTCATTTACACTTTACTGTAGCACAGCATGTAATAAAACCAGACAAAAATTAGATTCCTTTTCCTGGATATTTTTCACATTAAAAGCATTAACTGATCAAATCAAATACATTAATACAAAACGGACACAAAGAATACATTCAAGTGCCAACATTTCAAGCTTGTTATGCTAGTCCTCTTCAGTCACACTGTTCAACAGTTGCTGTGTAAACTGTTCAATAGAGGAGCAGCGCTGCTGTAACAGGAGGCCTGTCACTGCAGACAGTACCTATCTCAACTATGGGTCATACACATTTATAGCTCATATCACATTCACTGGCTATAGACAGCTCCAGATCAAGTCAGCATTTGTGAGTAGATCGTATCCTGCTGTACATAATGTCATGCAGAGTATACGATGACAGACTATAGCAATGTAGACCACATAAAGTAACACAATCGCTTGTCCATCAATTTCTAATGTAAATACAGACTGTTAAAGAACAAATAGTGTTAGAGACACTAATACTCACTGCCTGGAAGAAAGGAAAAATAATAAGTTACAGAAGAAGAAACGTTGTTTAGACATCACTTTAGATTACAGAAGAACTAAGTAGAGAAGTGGATCACCTATGAAAACTAAAGTTCAGCATCTAATCCAAAACTAATCCAGAGTTTCTTGTGCTTCTTTCACTAACAGATGGGTGTCGCAAATGTGTACAAGCACCAATGAAGCTGCTTAGCCTGAGTATCTCAGATCTGAGGCCAGTAGCCACTGCTGTAGTTTTATTCAGCTATCTACCATTACGCCTGAGTTGTGTGATCTGCTAACATGGACTAAGGCAGATACCAAAAGGGGCGAGCTAAAGCCTGTTTAAGAAAAGCCAAGACTGCCATCTAGTGAATGAAACGTGTCATTCTGGGCTTTCATCCATTACAAAAAGAGTGACTGCTGCCTTTTAACAGTATTTCTCAACCTTGTAAGACTAAGAAGGATTTTTTTAGGGATTTTTAAGGTTGTAAGGCAAATAGAATACAAAAGTGACATCATAGTGGTAAAAAAGACTGATGCATCTTCTTGTTCCATGCCAATGCCAATAAACTTTCAGATTATCAAGAGAGCAATCACCCAACCAAATTAATTTTTTTTATTATATCTCTATCACAGAGTGAGACTCAGATCCTCATGCAAACACTGTATACTGACTTTGAGATAACAAGGCTTAAAATGAGCTTTGGAGTAATTGGCTTGCAGGTACACTGGGATGCAAGGGGCTGTAATAAAGGCTCTAACAAACAATAAAGCCAGGATTGCTTGCAGGAACAGCGCAGTTGAGTGAAGTGGGAGAAAGTCAGCAAAACATTTTGTTACTGAGGAAGAAAAAAAAGAAAACAGCCTGAAAAATGGTGCTTTGGGTTTCATATTCTGCACAGACCATTAAAACTCTGTTTTATACTGTTACCTCACTGTAGGTTCAGTGAAATGTCACACACTTTGGCACAGTTTGAGGCGAAAGATGCTTGTAGATTTAAGGCCTTTGAATTTTTCCCATTTTAATCAGTTTGCGATGATTAATCTAAACCACAGTTGGGTGCTAATGCGCTGCTGGTGTCGTTTGAGTGTGTGTGAGAGTGCAGCCTGGGATTTTCCTGAAGAATTTTTAATTTTGGTAGGTGAGATATTTACAGCTTTGAGACCAAATCCAGACCCATAAAAACACATGCCTCTAAATACAGAGTTAATTTGTTTTTTTTGTCCGCTGTGACATTAGTACATGAACAGTGAGTGAGAGGTGTTTTAAAGGGTTCATTTCATTATTCCAAAAAGCGCTCTACGATCAGGAAATAAACACACTTGTGGAAAATGAAGTGTCTGATGTGGGTGTGAAACTTTTCTAAAGGCCATAAGATTAGAAAGCATTCAACAAACCTATGCTGTTCACATTTGTGCAACTCACAGAGCTGGAAACCAAGCTTTTTCTCCCATGCTATGAATTATACTTACCCCATCTACCGGGCCTTGGGGTAATAAATCCAGGATAGGTTACTGGGGCTATAAAGTCAAGCCACATCTCCCTAATTTCAGTAGTGGCTGGCTGCACTGAGGCCAACTAGAATCAGGGGACTTGCTCTGTGGGACAGGGTGGTAACACCCAGGTGGTCTAGAGCTCAGGTAGTCTCTGACATCTTTCAAAACGACTGCCACATCCAGACAATCTTTGGCCTTGGTTTGGCTCCAGGCCTGAATGGCTCCCTTTGGGCTTGTAGGTCAGAAACCAGCTTAAATCATACATGTCCTTTTGTGTTTGTGGCGAGCATGAATGGAGTACTAGTGCTACTTTAAACCTGTATCTATTTAAAGTTCAACTATATTTGAATGAATTTTATAGAAACCTGAGGAAACAGAGGGAAGTGCTGGCTGAAAATCCACGCTACGTTTCTCTTTGCCACCAAGGATTTATTTGTTTTGAAAGCCCCCCCCCACCCATAAAACTTCCAAGTACTGTGAGAAAACCTCAGACGCAGTTTATTTGGGAAATGAAGCTTGCCACTGAATAACACTTTGTTACATCATATCAGGATTTAATAACATATAAAAAGCAACAGTGTGAGGCATCTGGGCCACTCCTGAAATAAAGCAGAATGGGATGGAGAGTGGACATTTATACAAAAAAAATCCAAAATGTTCATTATAATTCAAGCAATGGTCAAGACGGCCCTCTCCCTCTTCCTCCTCTTTTTCTTCTTCTCCTCCAGGCAACCTGTAGCGTCAGCAAAGAACATGACATCCTCTTTGCTCTCGATCTCCCGCTGGAGGAACTGCAGGGCCGCACTGTTAAAACCCATCACATCCTGAGAGAAGGAAAGTAGAAGTGGTGAGAGAATAGAAGCAAGACTCATTTCTGTGATGGTCAAACAACAAAAAGCTTTGCTCGGTCCCGCTCCCTTCCCCTCAGATGTCACTTACTCTGATTTCCCGCACTTTTGAGAGCGTATTGGTCCGTAGCTCATCGATGACAGACAGCAGCATCTGGTTACTGGAGATCTGACCAAAATGGATCCTAGAAATAAACAAAACACTTTTATTAGGTGCACCTTGCTAGTGTTATTCATGGTGTGTTATCCTGCTGGAAGGAGCCATCAGAAGATAATCAATTGTGGTCATAAAGTGATGTTCATGGTGAGCAACAATACTCAGGTAGGCTGTGGTTTCAAGTGTGTCATGAAAATATCCTCCCATCCACCACCAGCAGCAGCAACCTGAACTGTTGAAACGAGGCAGGATGGATCCATGTTTTCATGTCAATTTCACCAACTCTGACTCTGGCATCTATGTGTCACAGAAGAAATCGATCCTCATCTCATCGGGCAATCTTCAATTGTTCATTTTTGGTGAGCCCATGCCAAATTGTAGCCTTAGCTTCCTGCTCTTCTAGCGCCTTTGAATAATCTGTATTTTCTCAACATTTTATTGAAATCACTGCTAATTTTTAGCTTTGTTAAAAACATTTAATCATTGAAATGAGCTTCAGCACACCTAAAAATAAAAAACACCATTCTTGTTTTTTTATTTTATGTTTTGAATCCTTTTTTTATTTTTTCACGCAGATCCCAGACTCTTGAGTCACCACTGAACTGCCCAAAAATTAAATATGACTATAAAACAGACAACCCTTCCATAATAAAGCACGTCTTACTTGAGAAGGAAAAATAGGCAGCGGCAGACCAGCTCCACCTCCAGGCCCTGCTGGATGTAACTGTTGAAGAGTTTCAGGAGCTCGGGGACGTAAGGAAAAGGAAGCACCAGCAGAGAAACCTCCAGCTCACTGATGATCACAAAGAAAAAAAAAAAAATCCGAGTGTATTTAAATGTACAGAACAATGTAGGCAGATGATAATCAGCTTCACAGGCAAATATTTAGTGGGTGCACTTTGCTTAAATCTTACCTCGATCTGACCTTCTTTATCACATCTAAAACGTAGCGGGAGGGCTTAAAGAGGGATGAAGACAGATTAAGTTTATAGCTACAGCTGAAAACAAGGTTTATTTGTGATCTCAGTATGAAGACGTTTATTCTTCATAACTGTTTCTCTTACCGAAACATTTCCAAAGGCCACAAGGATAGGGTTGGGTCGCGGTGGAGGAAGCTGCAAAAGAGGATGAACTGTTTAATGATCTACCTGTGATGCTCTTTAAAAAAACCTGATTTAAACTTGTCTGATGTGCCCTTCAATCTTCTTGTGCACATCTGGACCCACGTCAGTGCTTCTGCCAGTCTTTACATCCCTCCCTGAAAGTCCTTGTGGATCTGCCACAGGCACTGGGTCTCCTCCAGTGTGTCACAATTAAGTGACTCATTAATTTAAACTGCACTCTGGTAAGTGCACGGAGCTAAATCTAGCAAGTAGGGTAGTTTCCGTGGAGATTTTTCAAATGCCCCATTGTAAGTGGTCAGAACAGGACTTCCAGTGGAGCCTTCCAAAAACAGCAGCACCACCCAGGGTGGTCCAGAGGTGCACAAGAAGATGACCTTGAAGGGAAGAACTTAAAAACTAAAGTAATGGTCTTTGACCTTTTCCTCACATCAGTGCATTTGCAGCTGGTAGAAAAATTATTTCTGCTCAGAATCAGCTGAGCACTGATAAAACAAGCAATTTCTTTTTACTGCAGTACCCCACAGCAAAATAGACTAACTGAAATCGTGACTCTACCTCTTTGCCTGCGCTCTCACAGGCATATTTGTGCTCTTCCATCTTCCTGGTTTCCCCTTTATAAAGCTCCAGAGCCTCCATGATTCGCTCTGCCTGCAAACAAAAATCACACAATGGGAAAAAGATCAACAAAGAAGGCTTCTGATTTTTGGCACTTATAAATATGAAGAAAAATTCTGATTAAAATGCAAATGAAATATAGAAAATCACCAAGAATTCATTCAATTAATTAATCATGAAAGAAAATATACTTGGTATAAACTGAATGTGTACCAATCAAGTAAATTTAATTTGTCCAAATTTCATTAAATTGAACGCTTTACAATCATACTTATGTGATACAATTACATAGAAAATTTACATGTAATCAGATTACTTAAAGTTTTCATTTTGGGCGTAATAACTGAGCTAATTACTGATCCCAACAGTAGAAAACCTGAAGAGAACTCACAGCTTTGACTGTCTCCACAGTCTTCTTGCCAGCAGGTGCTGCCTCTCCTTGTGTCTCTCCGGGTACCTGAGAAGTAGAACATACAAATGCATGACTCATCCAACATAACAGCAACTAGGTATAGAAGCTGAAAACTAAGCACTCACCACAGGTGCATCTCCTTTAGCCAAGCTCTCCTCAAACTCTGCCTCTCGCTCCTGTCGACACAAAAACAAGGTGGTGTTTAGGTGTTTATGACAGCCACTGTAACATCATCTATGTGGGCCCTGTCCTCCACCTCACCATCTCCCTTTCTTCCTCCAGGATGATGGGCTCCCTCGTCCTCTCCCAGAGACGCAGGGACTTGTCATGAGATGACGACACGAGGTGGTCACCGTTTGGGCTGATGGCCAGACACCAAACCTCGCGATGGTGGCCCTGTGATTCAGAGAGGACTTTCACAGTGTTACAGTGTAGTGAAGTTACAACGTTCAGAATGTAAAATGGAGCCGCTGGGCAATAAGAAATGTGGTGCAGCTATCAACAACTACTGGGTGGAGTGCTATAAAGTTCAGATTATGAACTCATTCCTGATTTAAGCCGAAACCCCTCTGAACCCTACGGCGTAACCTTCCAAGCCAATCAGTCGTCTGCGTTGCTGCGTCGACCTGACGTGAAGGTACATTTCTTGTCAGGTTACATGGAAGGTTACGGCGTAGGGTTACAAATTAGATTTCTAGCTGAAGTCTAAATCGGGTATAAGAAGTGTGAACTTAATCTAATGAGAAAACTGATCACCCAGAATTGATCTGTGCGTTTCTGTGAGGAATAAATCTAATGACACTCTCCGCGAAGCTCATGAACGAGGTGTCGTTTGGATTAGTTACCCTAGTTACACAAGCACACCCTATCATCCCAGCGCATCCTCTGTTTCCCCATGCACACCTTCTTCCAACTACTACATCATTTACAGAATCATCTTGCCAATCAATCCACCTTCCCAAAATTGTATTTCTATCATTCGTACAAACCCCCGTTACACTCAGCACGATTGAGACATTGTTTTGCTGTCTCCTATTTCACCACTAGATGTCACTGAAACGAAGCTTTGAATGAATTAACCTATTTTCAATCCAGTTGATGAAGTGGTTAAATACTTCTTCATTGCTTCATTTGCGCATCACTAACGTATTGATGTGGCATCCTGGAGGAGTTGAAGTACCTGTGCAACCTCTGTAGGATCCAGGCATCACCTCATGCTACCAGCAGTGACACTGACAACTAGCCAAATGCAAAACTAGTGAACAAACAGTCAGAAAAGATGAGGAGGTAAACATGTGAGTGGCCTCCACCTGTGAAACCATTCCTGTTTTGTCTCATTGTGACCCCTTTAGTGCACCTGTTGTTAACTTCATGAACACCAAAGGAGCTAAAACTAATTAACAGTACACTTAACTGACCAGATCAATATCGTAGAATTTTAATTGACTAGATGCTTCACTCTGATTAAAAAAATGTTCTTTTCATTTTTTGAGCGGTGGGCATGGCGAAAGCTGTTACCTCAAGCGTCTGGATGTGCTCAAACTTGTCTGCGTCCCACTGTTTGATCTTCTTGTCCTTCCCTGCTGTGAAGAAAAGATGAGTCTTGGGAACAAACTGGAGGAACATGACGCTGTAAAGAGAAAACAGAAAGAGGAAAGAAAGAGTGAGACAAAGCAGACAGATCAGTTTCAAATAAGGAGACACGGGAAAGAATATTGCACAACAACGCATTTAAAAGGAATTTTTTTAAAAAGTGAAAGAAAAATAACATTTAATGAAAAATTAATTAAAAAGAAAGGCAGAACAAAAGAAAAGAAATCATCAAATATAGAAACTGAGACGGTCCATGAGAAACCAGATGAGCGGGGAGATGAAAGAGCAGCTGGTGTGAAGTCACAGGTCAGTGTGAGTTAACAGTACACAGATCAGAGTCCCTAACCACAGAGATGAAGTCAGGGTTGGAAGCTAAACTGCCCAGTAAATGACTTCATCACTGAGTAAAAACCTCTTTTGTTTCCAGTTAAACCTCTGACTGTTTGGTTTGGGTCTTTGCTGGGCAGTACCTGTCGTCATGAGCAAACATGGAGCGGTGACAGTCGCCAAAGTCCAAACCCCAGATCTTCACGTTTCTGTCGGCGGAGCCAGTGGCAATAAGTGTGCTATCCTGGTTAAGAGAGACACATGGTCAGAGGCAGGAAGACTGTGGGCTGAGGTGATTGTTCTTGAATCTGAGTCTTGCAAAAAAATTCAGACCTGAAAGAAGCTTGAAGCTAATAATTGTAATATCTCAATAGTACTCACATGTGAGATGTCCAGACAAAGTACAGGCAGCTTATGTCCATACAGAGACAAGAAGAACTGGAGCAGCAAAAGGGAGAATATGTAGATACGATGTAAACAGTGGCATGAAGCCAGTATGCAGTACATCTAAATTTTAGTCTGATCTTGTATGTTGGGCGTACCTTAAGTGTGTCTGTGTAGAAGATCTTGACTGTGCAGTCTAACAAAGAGACAGCCAGCAGTCTGTGGTCAGGAGAAAACTTCACGCAGAGCACGTCTTCCTCCAACTGCAGAGTGCGTCTGTGCTTCACTGTCAGCCGTCTGTATCACAAACACACACACACACAAAACAACTCTACAGGTAAGTCGTGATGCATTATCAACCCAATTTTCAACATTTCTGACTTCACTGTATTCAGCACTGTTTCATACTCCACCTGCTGCAAGTAATAGGAAATGTAAATTAGGTAGTTACGTCCAGATATTATTGGACACTGACACATTCTTATTGTTTTAGATGTACACCATCTAAAAGAGCATATCCGAGTTACAGCAGAAGCAGTCTCGAGCTGAAGAAAACTGTTGAAATTCACAGCTATGCTGACACAGTTTAATGTAGTTAGATAATTCACTCAAGTATGAAGAGTACTTTGGGCTCAACACAGCTGCTGGATCTGCATACTTGATATAAATGTGGACTTTTTCCCCCCTTTTAAAAGCTGAAAATATTTATTTAATGTACATGAACACAAATCAGAACAAATGTACTGTTCATAAGGTTGGGGAAAACTGCAGTCGGCTGAGACCGAAGAAGTCACTTGGATAAGTGACGAAACGTTTCTCCCACTGAAAACGTGACGTCCAGGTGAACAGGATCACCTTTTCGGAACGAATAAGAACAGATAAGAACAGACACGATGAGAAGTCATGTTCAGAGATGTAAAAAAAGATGGTAAATTTGTGCTGAGGAAATTGAAAAAATGAAAATTTGTGTCCCGTAACATGAGACAGTAGCTTGAAGACTGTGACTATGACACAAACTGCTATGAGACTATGTTGATCTACCACAAAGAGAAGACTTCATGAAGAAAAAAAAGAAACACACCAAGTTCACTGCAAAGTCTCAGAAATATTAAGATCAACCAGTTTGACAATATGGTTATTTAGAGTGATGGTTTGATTGAAACAGAGGCCGTGTAATGTATGGGAATATTTCCAGTAGAACCGGGACTCTAGTGTACTGATGAGGTCTGCTCAGACTCAGTCTATTTCTACAAAGATGACTGGATGATGCATCACGGTACAGACAGAAATGACCTAAAATACACCGTGAAAGCATCCCAGGAGTTTTTGTGGAACACTTTTCCAGGACAGATTCAGCCTGATCTCAACCCAATCCAGCTCAATCTCAAAAGCCAAACACAACCACAGGCAGTGGTGTTAACAGTGCTGCCAAAGTATTTCAAAGGGATAAACCAATTTTTGTTTGGTGAGTTTTGGCCATCAGGCAGTCACTGCCTGCAAACAACTCTTAAAAAAAAATATTAAAAATAAGCATTTATTTATTATGTTAACTTGTCCTATATATATACTATATACACAACTGGCTGTAGCTCCTCAGTAGTTTCAAGCTTATACTACTCATCAACAATGAATCTTTCCATACCCCTCCTGAACCTGACCACTTTATTCCAGGTGATAGGGGTCATATGAGATCATAAAAAATCTACCACATCGATCCTGAACCTCGAACAAAATAAACTTACTTCTGGCTGGTCTCCTTGTCCTTTATCAGCTCAAACTCCCAGAACTTCACAGTCTTATCTGCACTTCCTGAGATAATCCCCCTCTACAGGAAACACACACAGATAAAATAAAAAATAAAAATCAGTCTTTGAAATTTGATTTTTTTTTCTTTTTTTAAAAAAAAAATCCATTTAGGGAAAGGGTGTGAAAGACACACAAGCAGAGTACAGTCAGGTTTACCTGATCGGGGGCCAGGCAAATTGACCACACAGCTCCATCGTGGGCATCTACAGTTTCCAGAAGGCTTCCTGAGCCCAGTTCAAAGATCTGCAGCTTCCCGCTCTAATAAGGAGAAAACACATTCTTGACTACAAGAAAGTCAACAACTATTATCTCTTCCAAAAGGTTGCCATTAGATTACAGGATTCAGAAAAAACTAGACTCTACACGCTCAAATCCACTAAATCACTGACGACATCAATAACTGATAGAGAACAGTGGTTGAAGCTGACTATAAGCCTTGGACAGAGTGTCTGAATGACTCAGTGTGTGTCCCAATACCTTCGTTCCCAGGATTATCTGTCGGTCTCCGGGCACAAAGAGGGAGCAGAGGGCGTATTCACAGGCCATGGTGCGAATCACCTGCAGAGTGGATCTGTCATAGTGGGTAGGACAGTTAGAAGACCAATGACTATTTTCACTGAATGTAACAAAATGAATCTAATTATAAGACCCTTGCAGGACCTGCTGCATCTAAATCGGTGTCACCTGTTCCAAACTTTGACAGTGTCTCCGGAGGCGGAGAGGACAGCCAGGTTGTCTGAGCTGAAGGCCAGAGTGCGCACATCTGTGCGGTGTCCACCGAGTGTGAGGCGAGCCGTTTTATCGGCTACGGGGGTCTTGTGTGAGGTCTTCAGGCTGTAGGTCTCAACTGTGTTGTTCTGCAGCAGCAGCACCACCTTCAGCTCGCCACCTGCACATGACAGGCAGTCCACCCACCTGAGAGGGGACAGAGGACATGGATGGGGAGTCAGAGAATGGTGTGTGCATGTGTACAGACCTCTGATTCTGAAAAGTGTGGCTTGTGAAGATCCCTGACTCGAGACACAAAAAAGACACAAGTACCTGTGAGGGATGCATCAGGAAGGGCAAATATGTGGTTCCATCTATTGTGGCGCCCCCTTGTGTGAGTAAGAGAGCAGCCGGACAGAACCTTTATAATTCTGGAAAGTGCCATCCTACATAATGGGCACGCTTACTTCAGGTACTTCAGATATATTTAGATTAACAACTTGTACACTATTTAAGCTATTTACATATAAGGACAAAATTATTTTGATGTTTGAAAACGCTATGTTAAATATTCCTTGCTCTGTTTAACTTAAATACTTTTTTAAAAAAAGCTGTTTTCATAGGGGGGACTATTTATTCTGTCCTGATCTGTAGGTAGGACTTTAACTTTTACTTAAACAAGATGTCTAAATGTTATTTTTTTTTCACTTTGCAAAACAATTATCCAACACATATTTATATTTGTAAATCTTGTGCAGCACCACTTTTCTCAGGTGGTAAGAGCTTGCGCATTTAAATGACATGAATCTTCACTTTTTTGATTTCTCTACATAAATTAGCCAGCTTGTTTGATCCTAGGAACTTATTCAAGGAACTAAAGACTGTTCGTTGTCTGGAATTGTAGTGCAGTCTAAACACCATCTGGCAAGGCAGATTACAGCAGTTTTTATAATACGTCATTCCTGCATGCTCCACTTTCACTTCCAGCAGGTGGTGGTAATGCACACAACAACCATGATCAAAGGAAATTCAAGATCTACTACAGTTAATTGTGGTTTAATGCTTAGAAATGGGGTCACTGGATCAACACTGGTAAAAAGACAAACAGTGGCAGCAAAGTGAATTCAAAATGTCTGAAAAGTTAGACTTGAAACAAGAAAATTAATGTTAATATCTATCTGGACCTAAGTTTCTAAATTTTAGGGAGAGCACAATTCACTGCACTGACCTGATCTTGGAAGACGCCTTGATGTTTGTTAGTCTGATGATCTCGTCCTTCAGCATCCTCTTCACCACGGGCTCTGCTGTCTCCTCACCTGAAGCTTCCTGAGCTCTGCAGAGAGCAGGGATAATAAGCTTCAGTTCAAAGGGAGTGCAATGCTAAACAAAAAGCTTAAACTAATCATTTAGGCAGTAACACTAGCACTTGTCCTTCCAACTGCACTGACACCAATGTGTTAGAAGCAATCAAGATAGCTGATGTCAGTACTAGAGTTATATTAGCGACATTCACATGAAGCTTTCTCAGAAGAGAGCACACACGTGTTATTTTTCATCTGTACATTTGTCCACCTCAGTATCTGAATGTCTATACATCTGGCTCATAAAACTAGTGCTGGTTGTGTTGTGGTAACAGTAACAGTGAACATGCCAATCTTCCTAAAGAACAGAACAGGTCTGTGCTTACTTGGTGGCCTTCTTTTTGGCTTTCTTCAGCTTCTTTGTCATTTTTTTCTGCACTTCTTCCTCTGACAGCACAGTGAAGAGCTCCAGGACTGAGTCATTGCCCTGAAAGACGAACAAGGCATAATGTATATCATCAATTGCTTATAGCTAGAAAATTAGTTTACAAACACAAAGGAAATGGAAGGCATTTAAAACTAGCATGTATAATATATAAATCACAGCTGATTGTCAGGCGAATGCTGACAGCCACTGTGACTGTATGAGAGGAAATAACTCAGCAATCAGTCTGTGTTCCTGTTGAAGGAAAGACCAACAAATCAAAGCCATTTAAACTATTCTTAATCGCATTTAACTATCAGGTCATGTGGTCAGAAGACAAATGAATATACAGACAATTACAGCGGGCTGTGAACTGATCTACATTAGTGATGTCAGACTGGTCTCTTTCACTAGTAGAAACCTGACTGAGAGCCACAAGACTACCTAAATACTGATGAGTGCCTATAAGCCACCAGTGAAAGAAAAAAAACATATTACAGTATGACTACAGTAGGTCTCAGTGGGCTCAAACTGCACTGAGCAAGCATCACACTGAACCCAGATATTTTCTGCACTGTGTATTCCACACATCATGCCGAGTCACAAGGAGCTGTAAGATGCTTCAGTACTAACGTGGCAGGCGATGACTCTGGCGTGGCGGTCTGTTGTCAGTGAGACGACTCGATCTCTAGCTTCTCTCAGGATGGAGCCGGCCTTTTCACAAGTTAGGATGCGCTGCCAAAAAAAATAAGAATAAAGGTTAAAGAGAAAATTTACTTTTACTTTACAAAAATACTCTAGTTGAAGATGGTGTTGAATAACTGGAACATTAAAAAAAAGAATCAACAGCACAAAAATGTGGCAGTACACTTTATAATAAATCCCAATGACCAGACTCTGTTGCTACCCATTCTGAAAGAGTGACACCATTCTTTATCCTTCTGAGACATACACTGCTTACTAAAGAATGACGTTCCACTATAAAAATTATATATGCAGAATATCTGAATCATTTTACCCTCACTGTAATGAATACTACTTTACCTCTTCAAGGCTTTCATCCACTGCTTCTTCATTGTCTTCTTCATCATCATCATCCAACAGAGTTTTCCCCTTCTTCACCTTTGGCTCACCCTCAGCTTTTTCCTGAGCAGGGCGCGAAGCAGACAGAGTTTTTACAACTTTACAACAACTCCTTTAATATCGTTTTTAGAGCCAAATACTATGGTTAATAAGGATTTGATTAACTTCAATAACAAATTTAATGTAACTGAAAAAAAGAAGTGCCCGTGTTGTTTGAATGGTAAAATATTACAGGCAAAAAAATGCAAAAGGGAAGTGAATGACTACAGAAAACAAAACACAACATCTTCACAGAAAGTAAAGCCTCACACATTAGCGGAAAAACTCCAGGATCTCGAGAAAAACTGTTTGCTTTCTCGCTGATTGTCTTTTTTCGGTAAAGGACAGTTGGGGGAAGAAGAGAAAAAAGGGCTCAGTTGTGTCCTTTCTCACCTCCTCCAGGTAGTTGATGTCCCAGGCTCGAAGCTCACTGTCTGCAGAGCCCGTTAACAGCCTATTTTCCTGGCTCAGCAAGACCATACCCCAAACCTAACACACACACACACACACAAAATAACATAGAGTCATCTTAAAAATCCAGGAAAAACATTAAAATTCCAGTGGAAAGTCTCTTATAATCCCCCTTTCCTTCCAGTGAAAGCGGCTGGGAATATCAAGTGGTGCGGTCACTACAACTCCACTATATGGACCAAAGTACTACACAGTACACCTACAGGAACTGCCGGGCCATGGAAAAACTTGCCATGAAGCTCCCAGTGCACAGTTTTTGTCCTGAGGTTAATGCCAGAGCAGGTTTGGAACTTTTACTGTGGGCTTCAGCTTCAGGGTGGGCGATATAACCTCAAAATTCTATCACAAGATGTCAAGGAAATCTGCAATAATCATATTTCTGACAATAAAGAACAAAAAATACTGAATAAATGTTGTATCAGTGAGTACAGCTTACAGCCAGCAGTGTTTATTAGTGCAAACAAAATGAAGGGTATTACACATCCTATTCTTGTGATGAGTTACTGTCAATAAAGACAGACTAGAAATTCAAAATGCGAATCTACTGCCAGAAGCAGCCACATTATAGTACAATAGCAGTGACACAGCATAAGTCAAATGTAAGCACGAAAGCAGGCTAGGTAGTGTTTTCTCTGGATATTTTAAGTAAAAGTACAACAAAAATAACTAAAGTAACTTAACCTTGTAACTTGTCAGGAGCCTGCACAATGTGGACGACCTTTTAACCAGTTACTTAAATCCCTCCTTTACCACCATGAGATTGCATCAGTAATTTCCATCCAGTGTTTGCTCTTCTTGTTATATGGAGTGTAATTAGCGAGTCCTCCAGTGTTGCTCAGGTGAGTCATTTGTTTAATGTTGGGTGCACATCATCGGCTGTTAGCATCTTCTCCTTCGTAGCCTGGTTGTACTCGATGGTGTGTTTTTGCCTCAAGCAGTTAAACAAGTTTATTGTTTCCACCGTCACCAGGAAGCATTTTCTTGCATATTTTGTAAAGCATCATGCTTTGTTGGAGGTTGCTGAAGTAGCTCCCTTTTTACTAAATCTTAATTGTGGCAGATGGCTATCCTCCCTGAATATGATTCTGCTGCAACTTTCTTCCTATTAAAAGGGAGTTTTTCCTTTCCACTGTCGCCAAGTTCATAGGAGGTTGTCTGATTGCTGGGGTTTTCTTTCTAATATTGTAGGGTTTATACCCTCTCACTGTCAGACATATTTGGGCCTGTCTTGTTGTTGTGTGTGCTAAAGAAGTAAATACATGATATGATACTTTTATATCCCTTACAAATTGGTACTGGTATTATTGTGAATGATATCTGGCCCAGCCCTAGCCATACATGTGTCTAGGAGGGAAGAAATTTCACAAACTGACTTGTTGCAATGGTGGCATCCCAGTACCATACCACACTCAAACTCAGTGAGCTTTTTACAACAACCCATTCTTTCACAAATGTTTGTAAAGGCAGACTGCACAGCCAGGTGCTCGATTTTAATACACCTGTGGAAATGGGACTGAGTGGGACTTCTAAGCGCCTTGAGGCGACTGTTGTTGTGATTTGGCGCTATATAAATAAAATTGAATTGAATTGAATTGGCCCAATACTTCAGTCCGTATAGTGTGCGTAAGGACTAAATGCAGAGAAAGAAACCTCTCACCTCACTGCGATGGCCCACCATGGTCTTAAAGCAGTGCTGTGTGTCCAAGTCCCACCATTTGACAAAACTGTCTTTGGAGCTATACAGGTGGCAGAGCACACAATTAGCTTTTCAAACCTACATTTTAAATATACAATCGAGCAGACAAGGAACGATGTAAAAGGTGCCCTACCATGTGACGAGGAGGTTCTTGTCTCTCAGGAACAGGGCCTGCGTGATCACATCTTTATGGCCTCTCAGCCTGTACAGCCCACACTCATTGATGATGTCCCACACGATCACATCTGTGTCCTAAGAGAGGAGTAAACAGTTAATTGAGGTGATTCCTTGGAACTCACGGTCCATCTCATCAAAAAAAAAAAATTTTTAAAGGCAAAGTAAACCACTCAAACAAGCAAACCTCCAATTTATCTTCCATTTATATTAACACCTTTGTTTTTGTGTAACTGTATTGTCACTTTGATGTCAAGTTTAAAATAATTTCAACTCTTACCAAAAACAAGGAACAACCTGCCGCACTCACCTTTGAGCCAGTAACAAGTCTCGCCCCGAGTGCATCATAGTGTATGACGCTGACGGCAGACTTGTGGCCATTGAAGGAGACGTTGCTCTCACCGTTCAGCAGGCTGAAGATTCTTACTGCGCCGTCCTCGTAACCCACGGCAATATGGACTCCATCAGGTGAAGGGCAGAGAAAGGTCACCTCATGTTTCTGACCCTGCAGGATCAGGACCTACACACACAGAGATGAAAAGAAGAAAGATAAGAACAGATAGAATCTAAAGGGAAATGTAGCTGGATATGAGTTCTCGCATTCCCATAACCACGCCTGAACCTCACCTTCTCTCCTTTTCGAACATCCCAGATGAAAACGTGTTCACATGCAGCCACAGCCACATAGCGCCCCTTCTCCCCTCCTCGAAGGGTCACATATGTGATGTTGGCTTTTTGGCTGCCGATGACCCCAAAAACAGCACTGGTAACGTAGCGCAGGTACTGCTTGGTCAAACCCATGACCAGCAGCCTAAGGTGATGCTGAATCCTGTTTCACACCAGAGCACAGGAGAAAAATTTACTGTGCACACCTTTTACAGAAGAAAAACAAAGACTCAGTCCTTGATTAGCTCCACCGGATTCTACATAATGTCTGAAGAAATTTAAGAAAAGTTCAGAGTTCAGTATGTTCTCCTAGATTATGAAGCCTAAACTTTGTGGATTTAACTATACTGTAAGTGTTTTATGAAGACCATAGAGAAAACAATTTTTATTCTTTTTATAACACTATGTGAAAAGTTGAACATTACACCCACATGTTATTACTTATCATGTCATTCTGAATTCATGACCCTTACTCTGCATTTTTGACAGCCTTTGTTTTGGTTTCAGGGAGAGCACTAAGAGTAACAACCTGGCAGCAAAGATATCCATCTCATTTAGACACAACATTAGTGACACTGATGCAAAAAAGCCTGACTCTTTGATCCCAAAGATATCTTCAAGGTTCAGGCTTGTGCTTCTAAAGATGCATCCATACATTAGGACAAAACAGTGGCTTTGATGCCTCAATAATGCTATGCTAAACGTTCTAATATAGTGTGGGGAAGATCGTGAAGAGTTCTTATCTTAAAGACCCAGTTTCCCTGATACAAAAGAAGGAATAAACACACAAACACTGCCGAAAACATTAACCATTTTACACTTTGGTACTGGACCAGATTTGCACAATAAGAGCATCCCTCTCTTTTTTAAGGACTCAGCTTTCTGTTTGTGCAATTGTTGGCAAATGTTGCCACAAAAATGGAATAGATCATTAACACTGCATGTTTTCCATCATGGCAACAAAGGCAAAATGCACTGTATATCAAATGCACCCAAGTGTCCACATATTAATATATATTTACAGGAATAAAAGGACGAATCTTAATTTATATAGCATAGTTTAATTTGTGCTGTTATTTGTCCCTGCTATCTAGAATATATAATCTACCATGTATATTATGATGCGTATTTAATATGTCGCAGTTTCCAAAATTAAGCTTTTCTGCTTTATACCAGCACAAGATACTACATACTTAATACATGGCCGATCTTAGTGTGCTATTCGGTATTAATAAGGTGTAAAGTATTTTATAGTTGTTTATAATATTTCGGTCCGGTACGGCTTTTATTCCAGCTGTGTCGACTCAATGTTGTCGGTCTATTCCTTCGTTTTATGTCCTTTCGTCATAATTTGCATATCCTGCTTTAAAACAATACACCAAAAATACGTACTATTTAGTAAACGTGTAGCAAGGTACAGCACGTTATTCTTCACAGACACGGGTACGTTCGTTTTGGTACAGAAAACTGCAGGCAGAGTTGACGGTTTACGCTTATGGCATTTTACTCAACAAGACAACGTTAACCCCCGCCCGCCCGGAGACAAATCTGACCCAAATCGAGTGTACCTAAGCACGACAACCCAGTTACTAAACACACGTGGTAAAAGAATTCTTGGATAATTGTACTTAATGAAAGTAACTATAACATAAATTTATATCTCTAAACGTTATATACAACAATAACGTTTGTTTCGTCAGTGTGAAGCGTCCATGTTGATCCTCTTACCTCCGAAGTGTGGCAACTAGCAACTACCTTGAAGTGCCTGACTTCGGCTGCTGCTTCAGACCCAACCAATCTATCACAAATCGTTACTAAAACAATAAACACGCAGTGTTAGCTTGCCTATAAAACTATGTGCACAGATACATTCTATTGGAAATGAAATACATTTTGTTTTTCAAAATATTTAGAAAGGATTTTAGCAGTGAACTGTCAGTCAAAGAAACCTTTCTGTTGCTTTGTTTTCTCGATTGCGCTCCTTCTATTGCTTTTGACTGCAATACCAAAAAGGATATATTTTGTACATTTTTTCTGAATGTACAGTCCAAAATAAAATAATATGTTAGGTCTTTACAGATACGCGTTTTTGTTTGTTTTATTTTTGGCCAGAGACGTCTGGCTTACAGCCAATGAGTTTTGCGGTTTACAACAATAAAGTGACTCCACAGCAATCCCTAAGTAACCACACCGGAAAGTGTTTTTTTTTAAGTCAGCTGACTAGCACCGGAAAAATAAAATGAGCCCGTGAATGAGCCCGGAAAAGTGTTTGTCTAACCTGTACAAAATAAAAGCGTGTGCTATTTTAATAGGAGAGTATGGACATGACAGAAAAATATAAAGAACAGAGCAAAAGTGCATTAAACATACTCTAAAAAATAGTTGAAAGGCCAGAATAATCATACTCACATTGCATTGCATTTCGTTTGTAATCCAACAAGTAACACGTACAGGGAACCGCCAGTGTAGAGAGAGGGATAACGGACGTTCACTAACTACTTGATAATGATAAAATTGATAAAACACATAATTAAGGGAGTCCTAATTTGATTTTTTTTAAAGGAGGGACTAAAACAGATATCATTTTCAAGAAATTTTTAACAAGGTACATTTGTACCTTATTACACGAAAGGTATATGTATGTTTGTTTGGTTTTTTTAAAATACAGGAGGTCACTCGATTTGTTTAATCTAATCACCACCAGATAAGTTTTTTTTAATCCTCCACAGCACTTTATTAATCAAACTTGAGAAATAAATGTAATAAATGAGACCAAAAAGATGCAGGCAGACAAGTTTGTGTTTAGTGTATAGACATTAACGAATTTATTCAAAGAAAATGGGAAAATGTAGTTGTCATACTTAGATGAAATTTAGTTTTTGAAATGTAGTTAAACGAATTTATTTCTAGAAGTTTATCTTGAAATACCAAACCGGATGTTGATTTTTTTTTTAATACACCAGACTTTACGCCGCAACAATCAGCTCTTAGCATGGTTGCTAAATGTGTAAATCCTTGTAATTGGCACTTTAAAACTTACTGCAAATGCAGTCAAAAAGTATTTGTGCTTGTTAGTATGAGGACCCTGCGGATGAACATCACGTCTTGATTTTATATGGTGTCGTGTCAAGATTTATTAATTGTTCCTTTTATAATTTGGCGTGACATCACCTCTGTAGAGGAAATACATTGCTAGGTAGGTAACTGCCTGTTTGGTTTCTGAGACACTCTGACCAAAGTGCGCTATTTATCGATTCATAAAGAGAGTATTGCTTTTCTGGCCTGACATAGAAATGCTTGGGAAGAGAAAGAAGTTGACCTAGTAAGAGAGATGATTAATTTCTTGTGACGGATGCTTATCACACATGTGTTTGATTATTTTAATGAAATGCAGCTGTTACAGAGCTAATGGAGCAGTAACATGCAAAATGCCCTGTCTTCAAACTGCTTGTTTAATTTACAAAGCTCTAAAAAGTAAAAGGATCCAATTTGCCACAATTTAACAGCAAGAAGAGCGGACAATTATCCAAATGCGTTTTTCAGTAGTTTGGGTTCTACTCAGTGAGCTTACTAAAAATAACTTCCTGTGTACACTGAACTTATTTAAGGTTTACGAGTTTTGTCGTGCTCTCGAGCTGGGGTTGAGCTGGTGTTACATGTCTGAACAAAGGGACTGCTGTCATGTTTGTATTCAATGAAGCGCCCGGCTGGTGATAATGTTATTACATGCGGGGTTCTTGGTGAGTTTGTCGCTGTAAATCAGAGACAGTCTGATTTGTGTGGCAGCCGTGCATGTAGTTTGAAAGGTCCGTCTTTACTCTAGGTCGTTATTAGGAATCGGAATCGACAGCTGGTTTTCTACTCTCTAATCCGTGGACCTGCTTCACGGCAAACGTCTTGACTTTTCATTTCAGGGAAAGCTTATTTGTAATAATGATGGCTGAGTTCCTTTAAGTGTTCCAGTAAGCCAGTGAATGCAGCCAGGTTGAAATGTGTGCTGTTAAAAAGGCTGGCCGAGCTCATCAGTGCTGACATATCTTTCTGACAGTTGTGTACTGCAAACGGTGAGTTTGAACTCAGTCACGTGCCTATTTTGTACTTCTTCCAAACTGCCTGAAGACTTGGAGATAAGTAAAACCTACATAGGTCACTGATATAGTAAAAATATAACTCCATTACAGACTCCTACGGATCACTTCATTAGATAGATTAACAGGATGCGAGTTACATAAGTATTTACAGTATTTGCATAGAAAAAAAAGCTCTGTCCTATAGGTTTGGATTTTTAAACACTTCTTTAGTATAAACCATTTTATTTATTTTTCATATGCTAAATAACTGCTCTGCTAAGTGATTGTATTAGGTCTTCTTGATGTTGTAATGTCCTCTTCACAGCCACCAAACAGGTCTCTTGAGGCTAGAGCCACCTCCAGGAGACTGCAACACCCTTGAACTGGGTTTTGCACCAAGATCCAAGCCTTGAACCTTGTTTTAGAAAGCCATAGGTTTTGTTTAAACCCTTCAAGTTTCCAAAGATAATGTCTTTTTTGCCAGTTAGTTCTCCCTGCCTGCACGTGGCAGGGACATGGCATTTGCATGTTCTCCTTATGTTTGTGTGGGTACTCCAGCTTCCTCCCTGAGTCATGCATGGGGTTAGGCTAATCAGTGATTCTAACGTGGCCATAGGTGTGAATGTGAACATGAATGGTTGTCTGGTTTTTTGTGTTAGCCTTGCAGCATACTGGTGACCTGTGACCCGATCACAGCGAGGATGGACTGATTACCTGTGAAAATAAACCAAAATGCAGATCTTCTCAAAAGCACAGGAAATGAGCACTGTTCATTTCCACGTTCATTTAGGTTTTTTGTCAAAGCCACAGGGAGACACTGGAAATGGGCAAATGACTTTCTCTTGTACTTGCAGTTAGTTGGTGATCCTCTCTGAGCTTGTAGTGCCAGATGGGGATGGATCCTCTGGGTGCTCGCTCCCAGTTTGTGGATATCCAGACACTTCCCACATGGCAGCAGCAGCTGGACGAGGATGGCGAGGAGAAACGGCTGGTCCGGAGCGACAGCATGCTCAGCCAGAGTTTCCCCTCACCCTTCCCCTTCAGACCGGATCTCAACCGCAAGATCATCCTCTTGTGAGTCACGCTGTTTCTTCACATTGTTGCTGCTCTGTAGAAATCTGTCTTCTTCAAACTGTTAATTTTATAAAAGGTCACAACGTCAGCCACGGTTTCTTCCTGCACATTTAGTGAGTGCTTAACAAAGATAGACACAGAATCATATAATCATTTAAATAAAAATGTCACAATGAAATAACTAAAGTTTGAAAGTATATTTACCTTTTAGCTTTAACAGATTTAATTGGTTTAGCTGTCTGGCACACAGTGTATTTTTTTTGTAAATATGTCATAATATGTTTTTTTTAACAGTGATGAAAATCTGCTCTTTGCAGTAAGATAAAGCTGCTGTATGTGTCATTGCTTTTGAGAAAGTCACCAATGATAAGGAGCTGGTTGATCACTTGGTTCAGATACCGAATCAAATCAACGTCCACAAAAGCTTCACTTTGAGAGGGAATTACCTGCCAGAGTGTGTGTACCCACCCACCTTAACCAAAGAGAAACCCCACTCACAGTGGCTGACTTGAGCACTTGGCTGCTTAATCCACACACACTTTTGGATGAGTAGAAGAAACAAATAAATGGCAGTGTTTATTTTTACTCTGCATATTTGTGTATTCTGGTAATCACTGTCAATCATCTGTCATTTAAGCAAAGTGTGCGATCCTAGATACATCCTAAAAAAGGGCAGTAATATGAATGTATTGATATTAGCAGTATCATATAGTAGTAGTAGTAGTAAATGCTGCTTGTGTGTCCATGTGTTCATACAAACCTGTTCAGAGTCCATAACCTCATAAATCTTCTTTGTGGAGAAACGCATGACTATGTGGAGCCCGACTTGGCAGCAGTTTTTCTTTAGGAGCCTTGTTGTGGTACCAGCCCTCCCCTGAGCAGTCATCAAGAGCACGCACATTCCTGCCGCAATAGCATGACTAGGATTTGAGAGCAGTTGACCCTCGAGCAGTGGTGCTTTTTTTTTTTCTTCAACCTTCCAGCTGCTAGAATTACAAAGAGGTCTATTTCTGAGCTAATATTAGAGGTCCCATATGACTATAGATTAGTTTTTCATTCATATTCTGGTAATCCTTTCACTACTTCTCAGACTTAAAAACCCATGGTGGTTAAAAAGTAAAGTCCAAGCAAGGTATCTGTAAGTACTGAAAATCTTAAGTGTCTAGATAAATAGCTGTTGGGTCTTTTCTTTTGACAGAAAGTCATTTATAGAATAATTTAATACAAATAATTCTATTTTATTTACTTTATGTTGTTTTAAATGTCGGAGTCAATGTCTCAAAGCATCGTCACACTGAACTTCTTCACAGACTCTTGTAGCAATGTTACTCTTCCTGTAAGTAAAGTTTGTTGTCAGTGTGTTGCTATTTTTATTGTGTTAAAATGAACTTGTGGTTTTCGTGGATACTTAGTGATAGCGTACACCTAGCACTATATGTTGTTAAATGATTTTGTTCCATAAATGGGGAGAGGATGTTTCATTGGTTTGGGATATATCTGCTCTACAACTTCATACAGAAGAAGCTAGAATTTGATAAAACAGGAACAGGGAGTTACCACAAGATCAGTTTCACTGGTGTTTGCAGGCATCCTGCTTGACTTTATTTGGTGACTCATCTGTAATTGAGCTAGGAGGAATGAGCTGAACAAAAACAACACAACTCTTCCTTCTTGGTCCTGGTTGCTGAATATGTCTTGTGGTCAAACACTGTCAACACATGCTGATGTATTTCCTCATTGTTCTTTCCAAACACAACCTGACGGGCTTCTGAGCAAAGAGTTGACTTCAGGTATTAAAATAAACATTAGCAAGTATCTTCAAGGTCTAAATGTTTGCAGTATGTTTGATCCCTCGATCACTGTTACTGGTTGACGATTTGGCTTTTACTGGTGATTGGTGCCTGGTGATGACTGTGAATAAAAGTCACATAAAGCAACTTGGATAATGAACACCAGTAGAAGTTCACTTGGATGTGGAAATGTTCGGACAGCTGCACTGTTTTCATCATTTTGGCTCTCTGTGCCACCACAATAGTCTTTAAAATGTAACAATAAAGTGCGTGCAGATTTTGGCTTCTGTTTCCAAGTGACTGTGCAAACACATCATTCACTGTTCTCACAGTATTCAAATGTAACTGGACAAGTTACCCAAATAATAATTTTTTTTAAAAACCTGTGAATTAGTTTTTTCTTTTCATTCTTCATAAGATGTTTCAACCCCACAGACTTTACCAAACAGTAGATTTCCTCTTTCTGATCCTTTGATGTTGGCACCTCTGGAGCCTGTAGTGTGAAACACTTTCAACATACCCAGGACATCTTTGTTTCACTTACACCAACTTCAGCATTCCCACTAAGCAGCCCAACAACAATGATAGGCTATCCTTCTGTTTAACCATGTAGCTACAACTGTGTTCCCAAAAGAGGTGATGTTGGAAACATATGATGACTCATAAACATGATTGTCCATGAAAAAATATTGTTAGAGAGAGATGAGGTTAAAAATATAATACATGCTATATTCCAGTATACCTGCTCCAGTTAAAGCAATTGTGTGTATGTGTAGGATATACGTACTGTACGGTGCTTTTACCTGATATTAAAAAAAGAAAACCTGTGAATGTGGGCACATTAAACACTTTGACTGAAAATGCTTTATGGTAGAAAAGTCTATCAAGTGCCTCGAAGCAAAAATGCAGACTGCGTAAGTAAAAAGGCTTAATCGCTGTAATCAAGGCATGGTAAAGCTGACTGTAATTGCAGTTTTCTTTAAATAGTTTTTTTTTTTTTAGATGTTTTCTTATAAAATACGAGGCAATTTTAGCTTCATTCTTTCAGCTGCACACCTTTTGTTGTTATACTGTCTGAGACCAAGTAAAGAGAAAATCTTTTTTAAAAAACTATCCAAAACAGACAGTGGGCTTTTTTTGTAACTTTTATGTAAGGTCAACAAGTTAACGTCCCATGTGACCTCTTGTAGAATCGCTCTGTTAGAAATTATAAGACAATAAAATAGCCTGACGACAGAATGGGAACGCTATAGACCATCTAATAGCATGCGCAGAGAGAGCTTTTATGAATGATGCTGGTGATGCAGTTTTCTAGCTGATTGGTCAGTATGCTGAGGTTTTGTACATGTTGATCTCCTTTCACAGAGCAGGTTATGCCTGCAGCATGAGTTACTGTGGCACTGTACTCCAGTAAGAAGTGAACTACCTGAAGCACTAAGAAGCCACGGTTAAACCTGCCCTTATCTCACTTAGCTCTAAATCTGGCCTTTGATGTTCCCACCAACTTTCTAATGGATTTATTTTGTTTTTGCACCCTTGTTCCACTTGTTTCCTTAGAATACTGCTTGTGGATTCACAGCTACAACATACAACACTTATTATAAACTTAAGACAATTTACCTACTTAATTTTCAATAAATAAAGAAGAAATAGCCTTCACCTCTCCATGAAACAGCTTTTGTTTAGGAGCTGGGAGGCAGTGAAATATAATAATAGGAGACGCTGCATAAAAATGTCTGTAATTCCTCAATGGTTAGTCCAGTATTTTTGTTCAGCCGCATGAATTGAAGCTCAAAGTTTGCATTTAGATTGCATCTTTATTGTTTCATTGTAAATCTCTTGTAGTTGCATACAGTGTCAAACTATTCAGAAATTGTGTCCCTGCCCAAAACATTTTCGCACAAACTTATACAAAACATTGTTTTATGGTCAAAAAAAGTACACAATATTTTTTTGGTTAAATGACATCACAAAATAAATATATACCTTTTTTGCCAACAGTGTTTATGTGCCTACATATTTATACATCATATCATTCATATTTACTTTGTATAGTTTTAATAGATTTTTTTTCTTTCCCCACAGTGTTGGTGACATCGCCCTGCTGAATTGCACCGCCGTCGTGAACACCAGCAACGAGTCGCTAAACGACAAGAACCCCACGTCTGACAGCATCCATCAGCTGGCAGGACCCGAGCTCCGAGACGAGCTGCTTAAACTCAAAGGTAGACTTAGAGGGGTAAACTGCTGAAATGAGCTCTCTCCCAGCAAAAGCTTGATTTCACTTTGATCTTCTCAGAGATATCACTGGGAGTGTGTATAACCAGTCACCTGATGTCACGCTGACACTACCACTGGCACTCTAATACAGAGTGAACTTTTAATAAGTCTCTACAGCTGCTGAAAGTACTGATAAACACAAAAATAAGTGTTCTGGCTTCTTGATCGTGCAAGTGAGATTGTTAGATTTGAGATGAAATCTCTGATTCTGAGTTTTCACCGCCTCTGTGCATTTTTTTTTTTTTTTTAGCTAAAACTTACCAAAGTCATCTAAAACATTCTTTCCAGAAACAGAGCCATTGTTGTTCAAGACAGTCTACTCAGAAGCAGGAGCCCAGTCTTCACGGGAACTTTCTGCACAATTGCTTCCAGTAATGTGCTTTGAACTTAGATACATACACTCAACAAAAATATAAACGCAACACCTTTGTTTCTGCTCCGATTTTCCATGAGATGGACTTAAAGATCTAAAATTCATTCCAGATACACAATATTACCATTTCTCTCAAACATTGTTCACAAATCAGTCTAAATGTGTGATAGTGAGCACTTCTGCTTTGCTGAGATAATCCATCCCACCTCACAGGTGTGCCACATCAAGATGCTGATCTGACATCATGAGTAGTGCACAGGTGTACCTTATACTGCCCACAATAAAAGGCCACCCTGGAATGTGCAGTTTTGTCTCACAGCAAAATGCCACAGATGCCACAAGCATTGAGGGAGCGTGCAATTGGCATGCTGACAGCAGGAATGTCAACCAGATCTGTTGCTCGTGCA
>VVHJ01001373.1:4897-15077 GCA_015107715.1 Tylochromis polylepis
TGTCACAAGTCCAACACAGAGAGACAGACAACCATTCACATTTACACCTATGGGCAATTTAGAATCACCAATTAACCTAACCCCACTAACTGCATGTCTTTGGACTGTGGGAGGAAGCCATGCCACTGTGGGAGGAGTACTGCTATAGTGTGTGTGTGTATTATGTGTATTAATTTATTAGATTTTTCTTACCTCTCTAATCTCTTTCATATGGTTTTAAGTTTAAAACCGTCTGGTGCTGGTTTAGCTCAGTGGTTGAGCTGGCAACCATATGTTACATGGCCTGAGTGCAGCAGTGCAGGATTGAGCCTGACCTGCAGCCCTTTGCCGCATGGCTTTCCCATCTCCCTCTCTACAGCAGGTATTTTTCAGTTAGCAGAGTTTTATGCTACATACCCTTCCTGATGCAACCCCAAGGGGAATTTGCATTGCTGGCTGGAATTAAACTACCAACCTTTCACTTACAAGGGAATATGTAAACCACTGCACTATGGAGCCATTAGAAAGATCAAGTAGCATACAGATAGAAATACATAAATTACAATATTTTATAACATTGTAAAAAAGTGAAAACTCTTGTCAGTTCATACTTGGCCTGCTGGATGCCCTCCACCCATTCACTGCAGTCCAACTCATCCTCTGTTCGCAGCTCTAGAGGTTTCTGCCC
This sequence comes from Tylochromis polylepis, assembly GCA_015107715.1. Lineage (NCBI taxonomy): Eukaryota > Metazoa > Chordata > Actinopteri > Cichliformes > Cichlidae > Tylochromis > Tylochromis polylepis. The sequence continues at coordinate 5,565 of VVHJ01001373.1, forward strand.
ATCATGGCCAAAATTGATCATGAAGTAGTACTATGTGAAAGAAAAGAGACAAAAAGTAATCTGACTGCATGCTTGGAAAAAAAGATATTTTTTTAAACAGGTTTATTCAGGCTTACAATCTAGACAATGACAGAATTATTACATGTCTTTCTCTCAAGTTTAATGAAACTACATTAATGTATGCGTGTAACATATAGTCCCGATCAAAAGATTAAGACCACTTGAAAAATAGCAAAGAAATCATATTTTGCATGGTTGGATCTTAACAAGGTTCTAAGCAGAGCTTCAACATGCAACAAGAAGAAATGGGAGTGAGACAAAACATTTTTTTTGAGCATGCAATTTATTGAAGACAACGTTTAAACTGAAACAGGCTGTTTTATAGCTGATCAAAAGTTTAGGACCACAGCTCAAAAAAAACCCGTAAACGCCCCAAAACAGAAATCAAAGTTCCAAACATGAAATCAGTAATGAGTAGCTCCACCATTATTGTTGATCACTTCAAAAATTTGTTGCGGCATGCTTGATGCAGGTGTTTCCATGAGGTGAGTGGGAACATTTCTCCAAGTGGTGAAGACAGCCACACAAAACTGTATTATGCGTTTCTATTTTCGTTGATGTGACAGTTGACATGAAAATTTCAGCAAATGACTTAAGCATTTTTCTTTTGAGCTACTTTGCTAACAGTACATATCTATTTTATTTGTTCCTGTGTCCACTTTATTTGATTCATTGCACAAAACAGTATTTTTTTAACAAAGTAAACATCAAATTAGAAATTCCTTTATTGTGATTATATCAAACTGGACCATTCAATTTTTCCAGACTTTTAATAAGCAAATTTGCTTGTTTCTTCATATTTATTCTTAGAGTTGATTGTGTAATACACTCCAAGATATCAGAGATAATAACATCTTTTGTTTCAGGACAAGACACAAAAGAAATTATAATGGACAATTTTCTCATCATTTTTACACGACTCTTTATAGCACATACAAGAAATCACAGCTGACACAAAACACTTGATGAACATTTGGACTTCATGAAACATAAATAAATAAATAAATAAATAAATGTAACCAAATTCTTTAAATCAATTGCAGATTTGTTTCCAGATCACGTACAGGAAAAATTATGCAGTCAGTGAATGGCGAGGAAAAAAAATATTTAAATCTGAATTTCTAAAACAAATAGTAAAAATATGCAGAATTGTCTGCATATAGAAAACTGACCTTAAGAGGCTCTTACACCTGGCTCAGTGAAAGGAAGTGTGGTCCCAACAAGAAAGCCGTCAGTTGAAACAATACAAGACAAAACTTCTTGATGCATGCTCAATCATTCAGGTAAGAAAATTCTGTTGATTCTGCTCATCTGGCGTAGCATTTTCAGTGGGAGAAATGTTTTGTGACTTCTTCGGTCTCCAGAAGAAGTCACAAAATCTTCCATCTTTTTCCATTCCCAGAAAACTTTCTGGGAATGGAAATGGAAAAAGATTATATAAAAAACTCCTTGAAGAAGGAACATTACATTTAATACATGTTAGTTCTTCCCATTCAGCTGTTTCTAATATCTGGATGAAAGAAAAAAATCTGATGGTTATAAAAGGATGTCAGTGTTTCAGGAGAGCAAATTAAAAGCAATATCTTCTGAAAATTGAAATTTCACAGCAAAATAAATTAAAAATAAATGAGCAGAAGCACAAGTCAATATTTATATGAAAAAAGTAAGAAATGGGCTAAATGAAATGGGCTTTTCGTATAGAATAGCCAAAGATAAAGCAGCACCAACGCCTAAACAAATGAAAACAGGCTCACACTTGAGCTCAACATTAAATGTCAGGTGTGCACTGAAATGTGGACACTTCTCTCATTTCATGGATAGAAAGAAGGTTTAATTTAGGGGTGGGCGATATATATCAAACATACTCGATGTACTGCGAGTTTTTCCACATACGATGGTTAAAATGGCTTTATCATAACCATGGATTAACTGTTGCCACAAAAGGTAGCAGTACCACAAATTTATTTCACCAACTGAAAAGTCCTCCACTGCAAAATTAAGAATGTTTTAAACTCTGCATGTCAACGTCTCCCCACACACCAAAGAAAACGTTAAATAAACCAGCTGTGATACCTGTGACTGTTCTTGGTCAGTCGTTTTTATATTCACTATCTTGACTTTTCTTTCTATAATTTGAGATCATCACATGTTTTATTTTACTATGTTTAGATGTTAAAAACACAAAAGAGCACCCTTTTAATTTCAGTTGTTTTACTTTGTCTCGTGAATTTTTGCTTGATGTAATTTTTTGTTGCTATGATCTTTTGTTTGTTAAAGGTCTAGTGTTGACCACAGAAAGAGACACACTGTCACAGTATTGTCATTAACGAAAAACCTCTGTGTGCAACTGATGGTTAAAAAATGGTTAAAAATAGAACATTTCAATTCAGTCAGATTTTTTGCATTCAAAGTAGAAAATATTGAATAGTCTATTTGAATGAGTATACCAGTGCAATTCTCGGCACTATATGGTTGAAAATAACATTTGTTTTTGGAGGTTTTTTAAACATATCGTGATACATATTGTGTATCATAGCCAAAAAAATCATGATATTAGATTTTCCTCATATCGCCCAGACCTAGTTTAATTATGAAGTATTTGCCAGGATGATAATGCATTGAGAAGAATAAGAAAGATTTACTTCATGAAAGCCATATTAATTCAGTGACACAGCCAGCAAACAGTCCAGATCTCAAGCCAACTGAAAATTTATGGTGGAAATCGAAGGAAATTGTCTATGACAAGATTCCTATAAAGCTGATCTCTCAAAAGAGAAAGCTGAAACCAGCTTGAATATTGTTTTTATCAGTGAAGCAAACGCCTCAAACAACCACTTTCCTTGTATGTTTCATTCGTTAAAAACAAGAGTTTTTGTGTCATATCTGTTATTTGTTTATTTGCTACAAAGTAGAAAAGATGAATGAACATCCTCCAGCTGTGGTGACAAACTCCATAATTTATGCCAATTGTTATACACCTTGTATACACAGACTAATGAAAATAACTGTTAGTTGCAGCCCTAAGGAACATCCACACTTCGTTCACATTTTCATATTCAGCTTCCTCATCAGAGTTCTTGCCCCAAGTAACAGCACAAAGAGCACAAGTAACACTAAAATAGCACACAGAAAACAGCCCTGCTACCTCATGAGAGGAGGTGATAATTGGAAGAGTGCAAGGACTCCACTTTAAAATGAGAATCAGTGCAAATATTTTTTCATTGCAAAGGATTGAATATTAATAACATACAGATGTATGGACTTACATCCATACATCTGTAAAGATGAGGACAAAATGATTACCGTAGTATTACTAGGTTTTGTCAAAATTTTCAACAAAAGCATTTCTAAACATACTAGTTTTCTTTAAATCATTATTATTATCATTATCATTATTATTATTATTATTATTATTATTTCAGAATGAAAATGACCAGAGTCAAAATTTTTAGCCCATGAAAAACTTTGCTGGGCAATGATGTGCTTTAACTTGGTTATCTTCCAATTCACACACTGTGTAAAACTTCAGCAAGTGTTAGAACTGTCACTTGACAAAGCCATACAGTACAGAACTAGCATGGAAGAGGTAGGGAGTGAACGATTTCAAAGAATATGGAAAGAAAACTAGTGAGAGATGTGTCTTAAGACCCCAGAACAACTCCCAAGACTCGAACAAATGAGTTAGAAAGTCGGGAATTGTAGTCTCAAAGAAGACAGTCAAAATGAGGACTACATTTTTGCATGCTAGACAGGCAACAGGTTTCAATCTACAAAATTCAAAAGCATGAACTGAGCAGGGGAAGTTGTCTATTGGAAATCTACAAAATGATCATTGCCTGAAAGATAGAATGGCAAACCTTATGACAGCTGTGTTAAAGCAAAACTTGTAAAATTTCAGCTATATCAAACTAAATCATTTCAAGACCAAACAAGGTAATCATAAACACTGATTTCTTCAACTTCTGGTTTTTAGTCATTTTACAGTGAGACAGGAGTAGAAAATGTTTGATGAAGAAAAAGCACTAGAGCTCTAACAACCAATAGTGAATAAGGCCCAGCAGGCTCTTGTTAAAATGTCTAACTTTACAGCATCTAAATACATGTTTACAGTTTTGTTATTAAATAAGCTGCAGAGGTTTAGTGCTTCTGCAGCGATTGTGGCAGCCAGCATGACTGCTGAGGACACTCAGCAGATGGGCCTGTGCAGGTAAAACTTTGGGACGCGTCATGTGTCTTTGAAATTAAAAAGAGGTAATTCATTTGTTTGTGAAGCTAGTTTTACAGCATGGTCCTATGGGAAAATTGCAAAAAATAAATGGAAATTTGTTGAGGATTTTGTGAGCTCACAATCAACTATCCTACTATGCTGTGAGGTCATTTCTCTAAGTGGGGTCATTGAGCCCCACTTAGAGAAAATGTCTCCAGGTTTTCTCCCACTTTGCCTCTGCAATCTAAGACAGAGATTTTTGCAGTTTTAGAACTCTCGTCACATTTCTCTGACTATAATATGGATGCATTATTATAATTATGTATAGCGTGTGTGCAGATTGCCCTTTTGTTGTCCTTTTTTTTTTTAACATTAGCGTTAGCTGGCCATCCAGTTGATATAGACTGTTGCTTCCCCTGTGGCAAAAGACTGCCTAACTTCTCATTTTAAAGCCAATTCGTGCTCTTTTTGTGTTGTTTTGAGGACAACAATACCACCTTTGACTCCTAAGCTTATGAAAATGCTGTAATATTTAAGCTCAGCAGGGACTTCTACTCATACATATTGCAGGCTAAATCTATTTTTTTCAAGTGCTTATCGTGTTTAAGTTCACTGGGGCATTTGTTAAATTACTTGCTGAATATCTGTTTTTTCCTTTCCTCTGTCTAATAATATAGTTTGCCAACAGGGTGCCACAGAGAGAAAGCAGGTCTGTATAGTAATGATGTAACAAAAAGCGGGTGAGGGACACTTGCTAGTGTGTGTCAGCTACAGACCAGAGAGGCTTAAGGGCTTGTTTGTGTGTGTTTGGGGGGGGGTTACATAACCATCAAGGCTTGTGCAGCATCCTTGTATTGCTAATGCAGCTTCCCCAGTCACAAGCCTGCTTTAAGCACATAATAACAATGAGTGAGACGAACAGACAGACAGAGTGAGAAATAGGGAGCTGTAAGCTGCCTTGCCCTGCATCAAGCATCACCGTGTTCAGTCACAAAAAAATCACTTCATCAGTCCGCTGTGCACAGATGCAAACATGAGAGCTCCTGGATACAGCCAGGACCACTTTCAACACAACCTGGCCTGCAGGACAATGGTGCTGTGTTACTTGCTTCATCTCTCTTTCACTCACAGAGAGCACTGAGGATACAAGCTGCGGTCTGGGCAGTGAACATACTTGCCCATTTGCGCCACTGCTTAAACTGTGCAATACATATTTGTGTGGTGTTAACTACAGTTATTTTCTTTAGTGAATCATTGTCTTTAAAATTATATAAAAAATATAATAGACATTAGCCATATTACTATGATGTCATTAAAATCTATTTTTCAAAGATAATATCATCTGTGACAGGAGCAAGTATAAATGATTTTTTTTAATTACACATTCATGTGGTGTCAAAGTTATTACAAACACATGTTTGGGACTAGGAAATTCACATGTACCCCACTCGATTCATAAAAAAGTGTTGAAATGAAAATGTTGCAGTGTGTTGGTATCACACATGGAAGATGAAAGCAAAAATTTAGTTGATCTGAGTTAAGGCAACTTCTTGTCTCATTTTTTTGGCTAACATTTCAGTTTTCCCAGGTTGTAATAAGTAGCTGCTGTTTGTGAAGAGAGGCCTTCATTAGTTAGAAATGTTATTTATAAGCACTAATCCTGATAATAAGTCAGCTAAAGTGGTTATAAACTGTAAACCAATCTCAGTGTTTAAACACTCACAGAAATAAAACACAATACAGTGTTTTTGTGACATTTAGCTTGTTTCTGAACTTAAACTGGCATAAATTGGAGGTATGATTGCTGAACTCAGTAATGCAACAATTATGAATGCTTTCACTTGTCCACCAAAACTTTCCTCTGAACTGTATTTTGATACATTAAACCAAATCAATATTTGTATTTCTTCAGTAATTAAACCAGTGATAACGACAACACCTATGATTCATCACTGAGTGACATGATAATTGTCATTTTCATATTAGTTTGGACGAGATGGCCTGACTGACTTTACAAAGTGATGTGCATATTGCCAAAGCAAACAGACACACTGTTGACAGGCTGATGTTTCTGTTACCCCCAAAAGGTCATATTCAGAAGATGGATGTATGAAAGAGAACTGGATACTGCATTACAAAGCTAGCCCCACATCAAGTCAGATGGAATCTGCTCAGTGGCTCAGTACCCTGTTGGTTGACAAACAGGATAAAATACAATAGCTGCTCAGTGGCTTTTCTTCAGTTCGGAGGAACAAAGTGTAAGTCACCTGACTTACTGAGTATGTCACAAAAACAAAACTGTATACCTGAAAAAGGTTTTTCATGACACTTCTAACGAATGGCTGTGCCACAGCATCCAACTAGCTAACCAGTCACCCCTGGTCCTGACTGCTTACTTTTCAACGGTTCAAAAAAAGAGTTATTCTTTTTATAGAAATTACTGTTGAACTTGATCAAATAAATTTTCTATTAAAGCTCAGTTACAGACAGTTTTTCTATTCCTGAATGTCTGTCAGTATGAGTGGATATCCCTAATATGGTCCACACAGTGCACAAAAGGCCCACCTTCCATTTCTAAGAAGGAGCCAATCAAAAAAGGATAGCTTACAGGCAAGGGGGAAGGAAGAGTTGAGGGGCAGCACCAAGGCTATTTTGAACTTTGAATAACCAAAGCTACCTTACAAGAATCCAAGAATAAAAATATTGAGGTAGAAATAAGCATTACAGATCATCTATAAAACACAAGGTTAACATCACAACTTCACTGTGTAAACACATACCAAGGAGGACTGTGCAGTATTTAAAATACGCACATTGTTTTGGACTTTTTCACTTAACTTATTTTGGAGAAATTACACTAGTTTTCGTTGTTATTTGGTTACACGTGTACCATACTCTTAGAAAGGCAGTTGAAGAGATCCATTCATAGTACAGTAAAAGGTAGTCTCCCAATAGCACAGGTAGCATTAGTGCGTAGCAGCATCTATGTGTGAGATGCAGTTGTGTTGACTTAGTATTCAGACAGTGACTGCAGGCAAAACAACAAGCAAGGATGCTATTCTTAGTCAGGCACAGCATCATCCTAGAGCAGTACCACATGTCAGATACAAACTCACAAACAAAGTATTACATATTCACAGCAGAATCAATTTTCATTATTTAAAAACATCCTAATGTGATTTAAAGCATGGTGAGAAGGGGGAAGAAAAAAATAAGATGTTTTAGTTACTTTGCATTTCCCTACTACTACCTACAGTACAAACATTTTTAGCAATTATTTTAATATTAAAACTGGCTGTGTTGCTTATGTGCTAAACTCATAGCTTGACAGTTCATTTTAGCCTCTTTCAGCTAATTGTTCTGATTTATGGTTTTGGTTTAATCTATGAATGTTCTCCCCATGTCTGCGTGGGTTCTCTCTGGGTATTTCAGCTTCCTCTCACAGTCCAAAGACATGCAATTAGCGAGGTGAGGTCAATTGGTGATTCTAAATTGCCCATGAGTGCGAATGGTCCCCCTTCATCAAAGACCATTAATCACTGATCAAAGACCAATGATCAATGGCCATGAGTACCATTCACAAAGAGTTGGGGAATGGTTGCAATCACCGCATTGTAAGATGGTGAAAGATGTACCCTTAGGCTCCCTCCTCGATTCAGAGATGGGCTTTCCCCTTGCACATAAATGGCCTCCTTGACTCCCTGCTCAAACCAGCGTTCCTCCCTGTTTGGGATGTGTACATCCTCATTATTAAAAGAGTGTCCACTAGCCTATAGGTGTAAATAGTCCTGGCCTGACGAGTTAGCTCTTCTGTATTGTTTGGTTTCCCCGATGTATGAATCATGGCACTCCTGGCACTTAACAGTACACTACATTACTCTGTTTGTGTCGGGGGACCCGATCCTTGGGGTGGACCAATTTTTGGCGCAGGGTGTTTTGGAGTTTAAAAGCCACAGAGACGCGGTGTTTAGAAAAGATGCGTCTCAACTGTTCCGATACTCCTGACACATACGGGATCACTAAGGGTTTTCGCTTAGGCATCAGTTGTCCTTCTCTCCTGGATCAGCTGGAGCTTTCTTTAGGTGCCTTCTCAGCTTTGACAAATGTCCAGCTGGGACAACCACATTTACTCCGGGCCTTCTTGATGTGATGTTCTTCTGCTTCCCTGGCCGCTGTGCCTGTAGGGATGGTGTTCGCTCTGTGTTGTAGCGTCCTGATGACACCCAGTTTTTGTTAACCCAACACAGGACAGTGAAGCCAATAAAGAAAAATGCAGTTTACCAACTTATAGAAAATAGTCATTACCTAATGGAGGAGCAGCACTTTATGAAGAGCCGACTCAAAGAAAGGACAACGAGAAGAGAATCACTGAGCATTTAACTGGATTTATTTGAATCAAAGATAACAAGAAGAAGTCAATTATCTGAGTCAGTAGAATCAGAGGACAAGTAGAAACAAGTAAACACAAAACTAGAACCCAACCAGAGAGAGAGAGAGAGAGCAAGAAACTGATTCCAGCATGTGATCCTGTTTTACTTCTAAAAATGTCTAAGCACAGGGACAGTCCAAACAGGAAGTGTTGGAGCTGTCACACCTCTCACATGGTGAAAATCAGATGACCACTGAAGGTGTTATGATGGTTTTCATTGTCATATATCTTTGCATCAGCCCAGAGACGTACAGACACCTGATCTCCAACCTCTAGAAGCAGTGAGGCTCCATGAGAGGCACTAACACTACCAGATCCTTGATTTCCGTATGCAAGAAAAATGTGTTCTCCATTCCTGAACAACACAGCACCTGCGACACCATTAACATGTCCAAGTACGGTCCAGTCAAAGTAGTAGGCTCCTCTCACTGGTGCAGTGAAAATACCTGTGGGACATTTGTTTTTGTTAAATGGAAAATCAGCTGTTAAAACATCTGGAACATCAGCCTGACATCAACATAGCTGAGAAGTGACATTCAGTGTTATTACCTGTGTGTGGGTTGTAGGCATTTCCAATGTTTGTGACAACACGTTTGAAGATCAGAATAGTCTTAGTGTTAAAGGGTCCCCTTTCTCCACGACCTTGATCCAGCAGAGAGGCTGAGAAAGCCACCTGTTTGACTGAGAGAGAGAGAGAAACGTCATCATTTTAAACTTTCTGTTTTAGAGTCAGACTCTTCCCAACAAAGTGACCATGACAAAAACTTTAAACTCCAATGAAAGAAATGTTTGACAGCTGAAAGCATTTCATCGTCAC
>VVHJ01001374.1:7433-29227 GCA_015107715.1 Tylochromis polylepis
CAGGCACATGACAACAACCAACCCCCATCCATCTCATCATAAAAGCTGAAGGCCCCCTGTGCTCCCTCCAACTCTTCTTGGCATTTGGAGCAAACAATGCTGACACAGCCCCCACCCTAATTGCTCCACATGTTCCACATGGTCCCACATGTTTGGTTTCTTCTCCTACAACAGGCTAGCACAAAAAACTTCAGCACTAGTTAGGACTTCAATTTGATTTGCTCTGCTTGCACCCGGATGCCAAATTGTAGGGTTTAAATGTTTGTGCTGCTCCACCAATAAAGAGCTTCCTGCTGAATTCATAATAACCTGCAACCAACATGCACAAACTTCTTAAGTTGCTATAGTTACACGGCTCGGCGTTTTTTTGCATCAGACAGCTTCTTCCTAATTCAAAACCCCAAATGTTGGAAGCAGCAATTTAGCTTTTACCGGAAACCACTGGCTGTAGGAGCTGTGTGTTTTTGACCTTGATAACATATAGTCCACCCACATTCAACAAATATAGTACAAAGCATTTTTTTTTCTGTTACATTCAGTTCACTCGCCAGCTCCCTAAAGAAGTACAGTCCTCCCTTATTCCCCCACTTTTATCCCTATCATTTACTCTCAGTCATGTAATGCAATTAGTGCAGCGTAGTGTACAATCGGAGTATGAAATACGACACTGCTTAGGCACCAGTTGCACCAGCACATTAAATGTCACCCAGAGCTCACTGAATTGTGTAACTTCTAACAATAATTAAAAGGCGTCAGATCTGCTCCCCGCCACCACCGGAAACACAATTAAAAGAGCTATTATCAGCCTCGGCTCTGTGGTGAGAGAGAGGGAGGGAGGGAGCGCATGGAGCCGCGCTCAATTAAAACCCGCAAGTTTAGACGTCGGCCTGTTGGTCTGACAGCAGCTTCCTGTTCCAGCTCGCTCCATCCACGAGATGGAACAGTGGGAAGGAACAAAGCAACAGTCACCAGGATCTCCCACACGCCTCCTACCTCTCCCTCCTACCCCATCCGGAAATCACTACAAGGAGAAATTATTCTGAAAGAGCTCTCTTGCATATCCAAGAAGATCTTTTTTTTTTTTTGTTGGCAACATCTGGCAGGCAGCCAAAGTTGACTGCAAATGCCAAACCACAGAGAAGGGAAAATGCCCAGCTCTCTAGTGTGAGGTTTTTTTTCTTTTCTTTTTTTTAAACTGGAGGACCGAGCATGTTGACCTTAAAGGTTTCTAATTATCATGCTGCTCGTTCATTTTCACATAAATTAAAGACGGGTCCTTTAGAATTGAAAATGAGCTGAAACGCAGTGCTCACCTCGAGGATGTGCTCGTCTTGTTGCTCTCTGTCGAGTTTCCTTGAAGTTGTTGTAACCAAACCTGGAAAAGACAATCGGCAATAACAACATTAATTATACATAAAAATACATTAACAACATGAAGATAAAATTAAGGGAAAACAAGCATTGCTCAGATTTTGCCACTTTTGTTTTTTGTTTTGTTTTTTAATACAAAATTAAAGATTATGCCACAGATAAGACCACAAACTGTGACATTTAAAAAGTAGCGTGGCAGTGTGCACATAAATAATCCAACACTATTTGGTTGGTGCTCAACACTGGAGCTCAATGATGACAGCAGAAGTCAAGTAATGAAAGTACACCTTTTATATATCAGTTCATCTGGTGGACCTTTCATTGTCATCTGAGTGTAACTTGTTCTTTTTGTTTGGGGATTATACTGTTATAATAACAGACTCACATTTTGTAAACTGAGTTTAATTCATTTGTCAAAAAAATACAAAAGAATCTTCAAGTTCTGTCATGATAATATCGTTATTGCTATTGTTATTGTACGGTAAGTGTTTAGTTATTTATATATATATATATCACAGTTCTTAACCAACAACCATGAAGAGAGCCATGTCCAAAATGCGCCGCATGCTAATCAACCAGATTTGTCTAAACTCTCAAACATCAAAAAACATTTCCTTTTTAAATTACAAAAATGCCAAAGTTCTCAGCAAAGAAAACATTTTACTGACCAAAGAAAAAAACAGTCCTGTCACTCACTGTTGGGTGACATAGTCTGAGCCCTGGTGATATGTCATCAGTCACCCGTGAGTAAAGACTGTGTCTGGATAAGTGCTTTCCCTGTGGTCTTCCTTGTTTCTGGCCTATCCTGTTGCCAGACAGCCCAGTATACTGTCTTATGTATGGGAAATATCACACAGATCTGAAAATAGTACCCCAAAAACAGCACAGGCTTGACACCCTACTTTTAGTTTTTCCACAAGCTGAATAATAGACAGCCAGTAAGACATTACCCGCAGGTCTGAGCACTTTTATACAAGAGGCAAAAAAGAGATCCTATTGCTATTTAAAGCCTTTCAACAATTTTTTGAGCACTATCACTCAGTTTAAGTAGGGCGATTGATGATGTGTGACATCAATCACACAAGGGAAACCTTGTTACACCGAGCTTTGACAAAAGTAAAAATAAAACAAGCTGGAATCTTGAGTTCCTGACTAATCCAATTTTCAATCAAATTCACAAACAAGAGAAGCAAAGAGAAGAAGAAGAAGGGGGGGAGGGTATTGCTACATTATAGGCAGCATTCTGTTCTCACTCCCAGTGTAATTGCAACTTTGTAAAGACACTGAGTATAGAGTAGACATGCCAACTTCGACCGCACCAGAGCTGCCTGCTTGCCACACTGCGCCTGATTAGCATAAAGCAAAGGATTTCCGAAACCCAAACCCATCAATGGCACATATGCCTGCAACAAGAATAGCAGGCCACAACTTACAGCTCCTGAAATAGCCCTCCCTAGCTCTGCGATTCGTGGATATAAGTGAGTGCTGCTTCTGCTCCCTCTTTTTATCCTCTTCTTCTTAGGCTTTATTTAATCTTCACAGTGAGCTGTAGAGATATACGTCTACTGATATCTGGTCAGGGGGAAAAAGTAAGTGCAATAACACCTTTCCTCAAGCTGCAACCCATATTTTTGCTCTGCTTACCTAACGTGGTTACATATTAATGGGCAACCAATTTAAATTTTACTTTACTGAAGATGCACATATGAATGAGGGCTCTAAATTAACACTGCTCTTAACCCCCACTGCCCCCGCTCAGCAGCGTAAGATATGACACCACTAGCACTGACAAAACAAATTAAGTTTGGTAAATGTATATGAGCTGCTGGGATTACTCTTGCATGACTTCTGCAAAAGAGCACAGGATCAGCATGGGTTAGATGGGTTTGCACGCTGTAAGATTATTATCATCAAAGCAGGCCACGCTGACTAATTATTCATGTGCTTCAGCGAGGCCGGAGATGATGGATGGTAATGTTTTTAAGCTCCCCTGCGTGCTTGTGTTAGGTAACTATTCTCTCTAAGTATGTATTGTACAGCTGAATACAGATGGCATCATTAACCACATTACGTCTGTACGTGTAAGTTATAATTTCTCTGCAAATCAGCTGCATGATCGAATCAGAGCAAGGTATCAAAAAAATCCTGCCTGTGATGTAAACGTTGGTGTCCGTGCTGTGCTTCTGCAGAGCAACAAACAAAGCATAACCAAATACAGTGAAAAGAACAAGGAACTGGGCTTCATCCCAATCCCGCTCCAGATTTCAGTCCTGCTTTGTAGAGACGGTCCAGAGCTACGGTCTCACAAATAACGACTCAGCAGCAGCAGTGAGAACTTAATGACACAACTTTAGCACCGTTGCTGGTTTCCTTTTTTGTACGAGCGCATTTTTGAAAATGGTGCATATTTTTGTTCTATTATAATCCCTCCTTTTTTTTCCGGGAGCACTGCCAAATCTGCTTGGAAAAAAAGAGGGGATGGAAGTTTGGTTTAAAAAATGAGCTATAAAGGGTGCACAGGGTAAAGACCCTGTCGATCTCAACATTACAAAAAAAGAACTGAAACTTATGTGATCCTCAATCTTTTTCTGAATTAAGCTGAAACTGCACTGTCCAGGCTGACACATTCAATCGCAGGGTGCATTGAAAAAGCCTTTTCACACAGTAAACAAATACCCTTAATCATTTCGTGTGAAGTCGTGCCCTTTTTCAAAGATTTTCTCGCATGCGTACTAAGTAGTCTAGGATTTTAACCAGTGATTATTTTCATTAACATTCAATCTTTTTTCAGTTAATTGATTAATGGCTCATGTTTTTCAGAGCTCAGTGTGAGATGTATTCTGTCAAAAGCCACAAAGTCATTCAGTTTACTGTTAAGAAAAGGCAAATCAGCAAACTGTCACGTTGAAAAAGATGCTTTTACATTTTTTGTCTTTAGTAAAATGACTTTAAAGAAACTATTTACTCTCAAAGCAGATGCTTTACTTTTATATGCTAACGGAGTAATCAGTGAATTCAGCTCTCCAATACAAAGGCGGCTTCAGGGCAATGCATCTTAATGAAGGTGTTTAAACTACACGCTCATCTTGAGTTTCCTGAGCTGTCAATGCTTGGTCCTAAATGTAAAAGATCACTGTGTGTGAGAGTGTTTGGTTTTCCTGATCGATCACAGCGGACTAGCTATATCTAACTTTAAGTCAATAATGTGTAGCCATGCAGAGGAGCTGGCAAAGCAGGGTTTGAAGAGCAAAGTGAAGAAAAGAACCCCCCCCCCAAAAAAACAACAAAAAAAACCCCAACAAACTACAGTGCCATTGGTGCATGCAGTCAGCACTGTTTCTTTTACTTTGTCTTCTTCTTCTATTGTTATCACTCCTCCTTAGTTCTAGCACACAGCTTGAGAACAGCTCAACAACAATGCTAGCCCCGCCCGGGAAGCTAAATGGCTAATTGTTCATCCTTCCACGGTTCATTGGACAAGTTTAGAAACCACTTTCCCGTGTCACAATACCAGACAAATCGGTTAAATCGATGAAGTGGACAGACTGAAAGGTTTGGGTTAAGCCAAAAACTTCAGGTCTTTCTCAAATTTTTAAAGTCTAAGTATTTTAGAATTTTAATGCAGCATGAAACCAGCACTCTTTCTGAGGTCTGAGAGCAGAATCAAACATTAAATGTGAAAAATATGTTGCATCTGCTGCGGATGAAAAAAGCTGTTTTGATGCAAGTTGTGTTGTGGTTTAAAATGCTTTTGTTTGCTTCTGTTCCATTTATGTCTGACATGCTGCCAGCTTGCTGGCAGATCTCTGACCAAGGGACTTGCCGCCCACTCTAATACTCCACCGCTGATATCACTTGCAGAAAATAATTCACACAAACTTTTTTTCTCCCCTAAAAACTTTAAATGTTCAATAAATCTAAACCTGTTTGCAATCCTGCTACAGGGGTACACACGTACCAGGAGCAGGACTTACCTCCACAAACCTCCACTCTGTCACTACTTAAATGTTAAAAAACTGCAAAATGATTAGTTAGTAAGCCAGAGCTGACCAACGACGTCTGCACTTTCAACCCGCAGCCTCTGTCACAACACACACACACACTCTCATACACACTTACACACAGAAAAGCCATCCCCAGGCGTGGGCTGAGCTGGGCCGACAGTAATTATAGCCATGCTGTTTTGAGAGGGGTAGAAAAACAACAGAAAGGCAGCAGTGGCACTCTCAACCATGGCCTTGAGCGTTACAACCACTGCTCCAAAATGGTGGCCTGAAGGGAGTAAAGGAGTCCAGGGCATTGTTAGGGTGGTTAATTGCTGTTGTGATTAGCAGTCTTGACAGTGACACACATATTTATGTGACATACATTTAGCCGTGACTCCAGACAATCAGGAATGTGCTGGGTGTCTGCAGTGGCTGGAGACATTTAGCATCGCTGATGAACTGACGCTGAGCTCTGACCGAAAGAAGAGAAAAAAAAAGATCTAGCCAAGGACAACAAAAAGGGTAAGAGCGTAATATGATACCGCCATGTCACAAAAGCCTCTGCTACATGCTTCGATAAATTAGAAGTTCTATTAATAAACTTTTTGTTGTTATGATTTTGGTCTCCTTTTGTTTGTGAATGTCTGACTGACAGTGTGCCAATGAGGCATGCACGCCCCTGCTGCCATTATTAATTTCTTTTGTGCACATAGTGCATCTAGCACATTAGCGTTTCCCTTACTATCACAGTGGCTGCCTCCCTAACGAGACCCTCATCCTTCCAACAAAGCAAAGGGGGAAAAAAATGTAATTTTAAAAACAAAACATTGTGTGTTGTTTGCCTAATTTATGCTCACTTATTTCATTTCAGCTCACTGTTGGTGTGTACAGTGCTTTGCTGTCATTTAGGGTTGCACTAGTTTCTCTAGTGTGACAGAAATACACTGCAGAAGTTGTTGTTAAGAAGATTGATCTGTTTCCCCTACCACCCACACCCAAAAAAAAATCTTTTCATATCTGGATATGAAGAGATGAAAAAAAAAAAAAAAACTTACGAGCTGCTTGCTTCCTCAATTAAATGCTTGCCATTTTTCTCTTGTGAAGAAAATAACAAACAGTGACTGTATTATTTGTTATCTATAAACTCTATGTTACATCCCAGACAACTGTATCAATATTCTCAACTTCATTAAGATTTAAGTGTCTGTCATTTAAGCCTAAAACATCACACAGAAAACAATCTGCTTCCACTACTCATGATGCAATCAATACTTTAAAAAAAGAAAAACTGGTACACTGATACTAAAAACCAAAACCAGACTGGGAGTTTATAAAGGATGGTTACTTCAAAGCAGGAACTCCTTGTCCACTTTCAATAGCACAGTCTGGAAAATGCTGCTGAATAAGATATCCTGACAGTTCTCTTGTAGAGGCATGCTCCTTAAAAGCAGGTATAGTTCAACAAATCTCCTCACCAGACAGAATTTAACAAATGTAACCAAGAGAAGCCACGTAAGCTAATGAAAGCACACTGACACATACATAAGAGCGTTGTTTAATATAGTAAAATTGATTAAGAGGGTGTGGATTGAGATTTCTCAGCAGCTATTAGCAGCAGGGCTTATTTCTAATCTGAAAACACATTGTGTAAAACTTGGGGGATTAAGGTTTCCAAATTCTATTCAAGGATGTGGACGCAACAGAGAAGCTCAGACAAGTAAATTTTGAAATGTATAGACATAACCAATGGTCTGGCCAATAAGAATTAGATCTGCAAGGCAGAATACATACAGGTAACTGCTCAGGCCGGTAGCCACCAATCACAATGACTTAACCTGTGAAGCCAACTGGCTGAGGTAAACCTCACAAATGAATATTTTTTTCCCTGCCTTTGGAGGAATGTCTTCAAAGTAAAGGAAGCATCTGAGGTTACCGTCATGAAAAGACTGTTAAGACTGTCACAGGTCACAGGAGGAAAGAGGACGGCAGCAGGACAAAGGTGATGCTAGCAGTGCAGGACTCAACAGCTCGACCATTTTATTCACATTTATGACCAATCAACCGACACACGTACACTGTGTTCAACAGAATATGTTCAAATATAAAGTGTAGCCAGATTCAGCCTGACCGGGTTCAGTTTTTCTGAACAAAAACACTGATAACACACCAACAGTGAAGATGATGCTGTTACAGTTCACGGTAACATCGCAGCTGAGATAGTGAACACATGTTGGGAGAAAGTAAATGAGTAAAAAAAGCAGCCCTATGTCAAATCACCTTAATCTGTAAATTTTTGCAGAATTTCTTGTAAATGTGGCTGCAGGCTGACAGAAAATATTTGGCATAATTACAATGCTGAGTAATCCTGAGTCATATATGATATGACGGAACAGGAGCTTCACAAGGTAACGCATGTCTAACAGCTTCTTACAAGTTTACTTCCACATGTATACAGCTAACTTAAGAAATATGTGATAAGAATGAAGCAAACTCAACAAACCAAAGCACGGCACATTAAGCTGACTGTGTGATGATACTGTAATGTCAGGGATAGCATTTTATCTTCTCAGCTGCCTTCTGCAAACTCAAATCACTCAAAGATTAAATCAAAGGTGTCACCTGATCTGTGTTAATGACACGGGTGGTTGTTATAGTTACTGTGCTTCATTTTACACCGACATGTTTTTTTTTTCTTGCATTTAGGTCATGAGGTTGTTCATCTGGCATTCATTAGTTTGTTTATTCACTTTGCACCGAGTCAATCGCAGTTCTCTTCTAGTGTTTTCATCCATCCATTTCTGCTGTACTTTCAAAAAAAGTTTCATACAAAGTGAGTTTTCTTCCAATTTCATTTTCAAATCTGTGTTCTCTGAAAATCCAAGGTTATGGCATTCAAAAAAAAAAGACAATGAGTTTCACAGTGAGAAAAGAGATATACCACAAAGGTTTGGACATTGGATTGGTTATGTTTTTAAATATCTAAATCTTAGCTCACCCAAAACACTTTAGGTGGAAAATCTCTTCTTTCACAATTTGTTTCTCATATTCTCCTTTCAAAGCAGTGACAATTGTTCGCCCTCGAATCACAGGAAATAATCAGGAAGTTGTTGGAAGTATCCATTTCCTATCTCACTTCCCCTGATAGTGGTCGGGTCTTTGGTAAACCACAGATAACATCATGTGTGTTTTCTTTCCTGAACGGAGCAGGCGTTACTGAAAGTTGATATGAGCGCCACAAAAAAGTGGGTGATACACAGCTGCAAATCTCAGTGACTGTTTCCTTTCAGTTCATCCCCTGGGTGCATGGCATCTAAACTTGCCAAAGCATCACATATAGTATTATCTGTCAGTTGTTAGCAATGAGCTTCTGGCTTCAGAAGAAGAAAAGGGCTGAAACTGTTCAATACAATTTCAATAATGAGAATTCACCTGGGCGTATCGTTCTTCATTTGGGTTTAACCACTGGAATGAAGGGTAAAAACAGCCATGCATAGATAGCCATATTATATTAGAGGTATGCCTGTCAGTCAGCTGTTGTTTCCACTGTCTGGTGCCAAAGTTTGTTAAGCCTCAATTATACTTTCTGCATCCATGAGTCCACCCAGGTCCAAGTGATGTAAATTTCATCATCAGACGGTGAGTGCAGGGGTCCATGTGTACATCCATGTGCCTGCCTGTTTTTTGTGACAGTGCAGACTTGTCCATGGAGAATTTACATTACAATGCACCAACTACGCATGTGCCCCAGGCGGCAGACTTCAAGCGGACTTCAAAGAATTATAACAGGAATCGCTACTTGGTGTCAAGTTGGCCAGCGGGTCTCCAGCTGTCCGTGTCCGCAACGGAGTATAATCAAGGCATAAGACGCCATTATCGTAGATTGAAGTTTAAGCGTGATGACTATAAAGCTCTTATATATTAATTTTTTGGCTTCAAATGATTATGAAAACAAAATCACAAGGGTAAAACTTTATCCCTTCATTTTCACTACAAAGCTCTCTGTTTTTTCTTGTGTTATAAATCACGTTAATTTCTTTACACCAGTGTACTTTCTTTAAAGGTTTCAACTTGTTTAGTGCAGCTGATGACTCAAAGGCAATCTCTGGTCAACAAGATCAGTAAAACTCACAAAGCTTCTGTCGCTCACCCTGTGAAAGGATTTTTAAGGGCTGCCTGCAAGCTGCCTTTTTCTCCAGAGCGCTTTTTCATGCGGTCAGCTTTTTTGTAGCGCGTGATCGCTGGCTGCTGGCTTCGGCTCTCTGTCACACTTCCTGTGCCTACCAAGCAGGCCTCCCAAAGGCATGTGAGAGTCCTGCTTCCGGGGACTCTCTTCTCACCCGTCTGTACCCACATACTTAGTCTGGGGACAAAACTCCTATGTCCCACACACCCCTCACCTCTTATTCTCATTCATTTTTCGGCTCTCCGTCAGAAAATCTTTGTGTTAACTAATCGAAATTACAATATTGACCAGAAATATCAAGATGGCAGCCTTTCTATCTGTTAACACACACCGATAATAATCTACTCTAAAATGTCGATGACAATACTAGGGCAATTAAGGAAGTGTTAGAAAGTACCAAGGCTACACAAAGAAAGGCTGCATGGGTACAACAGGAAGTGGAGTAATGAGCATTCAGCAAGATAAGATAGCTATCATACCGATCTTTACTCCGGCACTCTTTCCTCTGCTTAGACATGTAAATCTTCCTGAGTGTGTGTTTATGAGCATGCAGTGTGTGTTCTGACTACAAGTTATGCTTGGTTGCCCTTTTCTAACAAATGCATGTTCTGGCATAAGACCCTCGTTCAAAGTCCACTAAGTCATAGCACAGCAGCAGCATTTCAGAGAAGAGAGAGGGTGATTCACCAGGTAATGAACGCTGCTTACTCTCCCACAGAATAGGTGGGCAACTCGTGTCAACAACCTCTGATGAACTAGCTCACAGTACTGACAAATCCTTTGAGGAGAGAAAATAAAAGTAGACAGCTAGTGGGCTGGCTGTCTCAAGTGCAGTGTACGTAGAAAAACTATCACGATTCTAGATGTACAACCATGTAATAAACAGCTTGACTCTGTAATACAACCAAGTGGAATTCTACACAAACAACATGTGTGCACACACGTATGTGTCTCACGTTCTGCTGTGACCTGCGGACTCCAAGCCCACAGTCTTCATCCTGGAAATTCAATTCTTCTTAGCTGCCAAATAAAGCCTGGAGAGCCTGGAACAACTGTGGTCATGTCCGTGGGAGGGATGAGATCTGTGCCACCACACAACTGAGCACTGGTTCGTCTTTTTAAAATTTTAGACCCGCACAGCATTATTTAAATTCACTGATCTCATACTGATTTAGAACACGTAATTTATAACCAGCTGACTGACACAATTTTCTCCCCATACAGATCTGCCTCGTTTTTCTTTCCTTTTTTTCAATCCTTTCAAAAGTGAGCCTGTATCATGCAGTTAAGTTCTTAGCTTTCAGATGTTGGGACTGCAATACTGTCTGCTATAGGGAAGAGCTGGCCTTGCACTTTAATGACAAACTAAAGTCAGGGATTGTCCAAAACAGCAGGACTTGTTTACTTGGCAGAAATAAAGTAGACCTAAGCCTTTCATCCTGAGCTTTGCTGAGCCAGTGTGGGTCTGTGTGGAAAAAGGACAACCAACGCCACCCAAGGCGTCAAGTGAGGCCATCATATTTGCTCGAATCCGACAGGGCTCCTTGGAAGCAGCGTAAGGCCTAGCCCATGATAGAAGGCTAGATAGTTAGCTTGGAACACATGCCTATGAAGTTTGGAAACCCACACAAAAAACACAGGCCTTAACGTCTTTTCCTTTCTCCCTCCCCTTTGTAGAGCTTTGTAGATGTGCCAAGACAGGGCCTATGCTTCCAATGCAATTTTAGAACATGTAATTACAGAGACGTGCATGCATAAATTTAAACATTTTCAAAAACCTGTAATATGCGGTTAGAATGTCATACTGAGTTGATAATATAGAGCGATATCAGGCTATTTTTGATCTTTGTTTAATACCACAGGCATAAATAAATAAAACATCTCCAAGTTTTCTACAAAGAATGCCCGGTTATTCCAGTCTTTCCTTTAAAATTGCACTCTATATAAATCAAGTCATTTTTCACACATGCACTGCAGCTCTGAGCTTTTCTGACATTACTTGGAGAAGTTGCAAGTGAGAATGCAAATGTCCAAATCAGTTAAACCAGACAAAGAAAAGGACCTCACCTCACAAGCTCCCTAGTGCAATGTCTGGATAATGTAATGTATAAATAGTGCAGGTAATTCTCGGGAGAATTCATGGCAACCGAGTGTGCATCACGTGTTCTGTCTCTTGCAGACTCTGACCGGGTGCCACCTCAGCCTAAAACCACAGAGGATTTCTAGTAGCAAGAGCATGCATGATGCAGACAGCCTCCTGTTTCTACATGCGAGAAAGAGCAACTCTGAACAATGTCACAAAAATCCCCTTCATGTGGGAAAACTGCTTTCCTCTCTAGTACTCAGCTACACTGGGCTCCCTGTTTTCTCATGTTCTCTCTGCCCACCTACCGCGCCACTTCCACTGAGTGCTGCCATCTTCAGAAACAGAGAGGACGAAGTAAATCAGAGCAACAGAGCAGTGATTCAAAGTTTTCCGTGTCCAAACCACTCTGTGTTGAACCTGACGCACAGAGCTCTGGTGTCCCACTGATAAAAGTTTTAACATGCTTTGATATGCATGAACGGGTCTTATCCTTTTGCTTCAGTGTAACTTCTTTTTTTTTTCTTCAGGAGCTCTTCTGACAGTCCCAAGAATGAACCACAAAATGATACTGCAAATTGTACTGTAAAAAACGTGCCCACAGTGGACTTGGCCATAAGCTTCATAAACAAGCTGTAATCCTCGGAGCAGGAAATATTTAGTTCAGATATGTGGGCTAAGAAGACTTTATTCAACTGCTAAATAAGTGATGCACTGCAAGTTTTACCATGGGCATTTATAAAAATCCAGAAACCAAAATATATCGAAGCTTGAATCAAGGAATTATTTAAGGGAAAGTAAAAGGTCATCTTCAGTGAGGAAAAATAAATAAATCAACATGCTGCCTTGCAAGAAAAAGTGATGCCACATTATCATCTGCTTCTGTGTAAACGGTTCTTTTCAGCTATATTATTATGGGTCACTCATCCGTAGCTGGACAAAAGGTTAAAATATATCAAAGGCATAACAGATTTCAAAAAAATTTCTCTACTGCCTAAAATCTACTATAAACAGTGTTAGACTTTGTTGCAAGATAAATATTCAGCATCCCAGACTTTTTATCAGCGGGTGTAAGCTGATTTCTGTCATGCATGCAGACAAAACACCAACCATATGTTCGTAAGTTATCCTTTTATTGCATCATTTATTTTTTCATTCTCTTCCTGTGCAGCGGGGAGTGCCCAGCATATTGCTGTGAGGCTTGTTTGGGAGGCACGCTACGTGATGAATCCTTATTTGGTCAGAAAACTCACATTGCCACTTCCAACAAAAATACCTCCAGTTTGTTGATGCGACTACCTTGGGAAACAAGACCACACACGTCAGTGAGGACAAACTGGAGCAACTGCTGCCCTATCCATTCCTCTTTCGGTCTAATGATCATTAACATGCAATGATCAATAGCAGACCTGTGTGCAAACTAAGCAAGAAAGAAAAAACATTTTCTGCAAGATATCCAGAAGTAACCCTCTCATTACGGCAATCCGTTTATGGCTAACTAAAACTTTACACTGATGTCAGTTGATTAATTTGACATTTTATAAAGGCAGCATCAACATAATAGCACAAACTCAGAATGCACTTTTGAGTGTTTGAATTCTGAGTCCAGTGATTAATATCAATAAAAATGCAGATTTAGAGAAAAGCCCTGTCTGTACATAAGCTTCACTTTGCACCTATTACAAGTATATTTTCTGCTATTCAACTAAACATAGCCTGCTCGGGTAACTTTGAAAGAGCCCAATAAAATATTAATCATCACACCATTTCCAGAGTGCCATATGAGTACACACTTTAGAGTGTTAGAGTGGAAAAACCCCAGTAGGCTCAACCCACTCCTGTTCTGGGTGAGTGTGTTCACACTGCTCTTCCTTTTCACAAGAAAGGAAACAGGACACCTCACAGAAGCTCGCCACCTTGTCGGCACTGCACTACAGTATGTCTCAAAATCAAAGGATAAGTTAATACTTTGTATGAGCTTTATGTTTGCCACATATATTGTTGGCCTTTAAAGTAGACGTGATTAGATGAGGAAAATGCACGTGGTATTTTAGGCTATTTCCTGTTCATCACGTGTATGCAGTTATCACTCGGGGTCTCCACTACAGGAAAATCATGTCACTCTAATCCAGGTAGGACAGTGCTGCTATCTATATTTTTTACCCTATGAGAGCTGATGCGCTTGTAGTAGTCAACTAGCAGCTGTAATTCAGGGTTATGATTTGTTCTGAAACACAATATAAGCTCATGACTCAAGAGCAGGGATTTCCTGCTCTAATAATGCAAGTCGTAGTAGCTTGAATTTCTATCCCAGCAAGAGCAATCTTACCTGTCTTGGTGTTAATAGCAAAGAAACCCTGGGGATTCCCGCTGGTGATCTTATAGGTGAGTTTATCGCTGGTTTTGGCGTCTGGATCGACTGCGTTGATCTGGATGATTGACACATCTTTAGCAGAGTTCTCCATAACAGAGGGGTAGTAGACAGGTTCAGAGGTTTGAGGTGCGTTGTCATTGACATCCTGCACCTCAATGTAGACCTCCACAAAAGCAGAGAGGGGCACCACGCCGCGATCCATCGCGTAGACTGTTAGCCAGTAGTGCGATGTTGTCTCACGATCCAGCAGCTCCTGCGTCCGAACAACACCTGCAAAAATAAAAAGACATAAACTGGTAAGTCTTCATTATGTTACAGAATATTTTTATATGCAACACATGACCCTGAGTCTCACATTACTGTCGGCGCAATCAGTGATCTCTGAAAGCGATTTGGGGTGATGAAGAGAACAGGAGCATAAACACCAGCTGCCCCTGAACAGCCAAATGTAAGGGCTGATTGAAAGGACTTTGCCTGACACATGTCAGGGTGGCATATTTACAACAGTCAGCGCTCTCCTGTTTACATTTCATTGCCATTTGGGGGCTGTAACCTTCAGCTGAGAAAACACAAAAGAGCTTTGAGACACATATGAGTTATACATGTTTACAATGGTTAATTGAAGAATGGCAGATCGGCAGATTCTGCACTCTGAAAACGCTAACGGTGTATATGCTATGTAGCTAGTTTCGTGACACTGGATTCATAAACAGTGCGGTTCTCATGTTTTGAACAATGAACTGCTTTACTCAATAAATCCTCATGTGTTTTAATATGTTAACATGCCTCAAACAGGGTGGCAGTGTGAAAGTTCTTGCTGAAAACGCTAGCAGCAATGTTCAAATGAGGGAATTTACTTCAGAGCTTTTCATCCCCATCTGACCTCACTTACAAGTGCTCAGTATCTACCGTAAGAAAGGCTAAGTTTACTGTGTGGGGGCAGGTGTTTCAGTTTGGGGGAGAGGACGTGTGCTTGTGACTAAGTTTTAGTTTACTGGTGAGAAGTGTTAGAAATACAGATTATGGACCCTGTTCACACCTGGCATTAACATATGTCTTGGGTTATCCGATCTCAAGTGGTTAGCTGTAAATATGTCAACTCCTTGTGAGATCTGACTTCCTAGGATTATATGCAATTAAACATGTAGCCCACATTATTTCTGTTTGCCAACCCCATATGCCAGAAGCCCACATAGCTGAGCGGACTAACGGAACTGACCTGCTTTCCGCAATAACCTCAAATTTAAATCTAAACAGACTCAATCTGTTCATATAATTCCCACGACCTAAACAAAATAAAGCACACAGGTAGGCTATGGTCATTTTAGGGTACTTTAAAATGACTTGTGCAATTATTACAATGAATAGCATCCAACTTTTTTCCACCAGCAGTGGGTACATCAGTGTAGGGAGGTGAGTAGGTGGTCCTTAAGTGTGACCCAGGACACATAATGCCATACGTGGCCAACAGCACCTCCGAAAGTGACCTCAGAGACTGGATCTAAATGCATCTCTGACAACACCTACTTAATGCACATTAAACCAACATATGACCAGAGTCTAGAGTGCAACATGACCAAATTCACAAATAAAGATCAACCTAATCTTTCAAAGTATTGTGTAACTAATGCTTAGTCCATTTTCTTATTGCTTTTACTTTCAATTTATTTTCCATTAATTTTCACCAAACATAATTTTTTCTGTAGTGTAGTTCTTTGTGAGCATAATGCCTCCTTTTTAGATTACTTGCTTATAATCAAACAAATCACTCCATACATTGTAAATTCCATTTAATAGCAGACACTTTGGTTAGTCACACAAATCAGGTCAATGCCTGAATGTAAATGCATTCAGAGCACAGGAAATGAATCACTGCCTGCCAATAATGTTGCAACAGTGAATTATCTGGATAACTTGCACATGTGAACTCCCATAATTATCAACGAGCACAATATTTAAGGCTGTGAAGGGCAAAAAAAAAAACCCACCTGAATGTCTTTCAAACAATGCAAACCTTTATGCCAGCAGATATTTACATGTCTGTATTATCTGCAGTAACCTTGATAATGTCAATGGTAATTTATAGTTCTTCTCTGATTCTGTTATTATATGAAACGAATAAAAGTGAATCATGGCTGTATCATTATCAGGTTGGTTATTCATTTTAGACTACACTTCCTGGTGGCCCAGATAAGGAGCCTCCATATAATCATAAATACAAATTTCAAAGGTTCAAACAGTTTGGTTGTTGCTAGTGGCCCATCAAGATGTTGAGGCCAGAACAGAACCTTGATCATCAATCCCCTCCCGCACCTCACTAACGCCACACTAATGTTACTTTCTACTGAAAGGCTTCAATGTAGACATTATAACTTAGAGTAAACATCACCCAACGCTATCAAGTAGTTTAAATAGGTTCTCTCTCTGCTGCTGTTGCCTTTCTTCACACACAATGTGCTGATGAAGGAAGTGTTACTGACAGCAGACAAATTTCTTACCCTGGGTAATTTAAGATACCTCCAAAAAGAGATAACACCCAAAATGACTTGTCACAAAAACTCTCAAATTTACCATGGGCGGGGAGTTTGGGGGTGTACAGCTAATTTATTCTCACGCCCTGCTTTACTTTAGCTTCCCTGCCTTTTCCTTCTGGGATCCTCTCTTGTCATTAGTCATCATTACAGCTCTCTCAACTTAGCTTGAGGCTTGTAATAAAAAGGAGTATTCAGGCAAGGGAAAATAGGTAGCTCCCAAAGCCAAAAATTCCAGGCAAAGACAACTTTGGGCAGTAAATCTAGAATGCAAAGTAGATGAGCCCATTGTAGCATATATAATGAATTAAAGCACAGAGGGAGGAAACTTTTTGAAACATTAAACAATGCCATAAAAACAGACATAAAATGACTACTACAAGTTACTAAATAATTTATTAAAATACCATGATAATGACTAATTTATCAGTGCACGAAAGCTCAGAACCTTCAATGCACCGCTACTTGAAGAAAACATGCAGGAAACTGCAAACGTTTGCCATAAATAAGAAATGCGAACACTTATGTGATGCATCCTGAGCAGAAACACCAAAGTATAGTGGGATGCATGCTTCAGACATCTGTTAAGGACAGTAGTAGAAAAGATTACATTACAAAGCAAATGTTAAAGAGTAGAATGAAAAAGAGGTTGGTGTGAGGAGAGGAGGTGAGGCAGAGGAAAGGTAGTCATGTTTGCACATGCACATGAACATCAAAAGACAACGCACTGGAGAAAAGAACAGACAATTGGGAAAGTATGAGCCATCTTTTGTACTTCAGCCAAAGAGATGTCCATGGTTGATTGCCTACCTATACGAGTGGCAGACAAAAAAGCAACAGAGCAATCCCACTTTCACCCGGGTCATACATTTTGCTCCTAGATCTTCACCTTGTAGTTACCAGCAAACACAATCTAACATCATATTTAGAGGCTAAATAAACTTTAAAGAGGATCTTGCAGAGGTTAGAGGCCACACTTTTACAGTTACTGCAACAGTAAACAGTTTCTCTTCGTATTTATTTAAAAAGAAAACTGACTAGGCTTGACCTTTAATTTCTGAAACAGCAGATAAGGAAAGTTATCTGCTGTGGCCTTGGGTGAAAAGCTTCGAACAAAGCACATGAAAAATGAATCTGAAGAATTTAGTCGCCACACCCATTCCATATACCTGGCCTACCCAGTAAGGCAGAAGTAAAAGCTGCCCTTGGGCCACAAGAAAGAAAACAGACTGTGCAACAGCCTCTGCCAGATTTGCTTTCCGCTTTTTTTCCCTTGCTCTTTTCTTTTCCCTCTGGCTTTGTTCTTCAAAGCTATCTGAGCACAGTGGCAGTGTGGTCGAGTGTTCAGACAGCCAAAAGATTTTCAGCTATCGAGACCAGCGGGTATTTTGTGCATCAAAATCACTGCTAAATCAACATCCTGTGCAGATACCCAATGAGTCTATTCAATAAGAATTCTCTGAAAAGACAGAGTTAGCCACTGAATGAAGAGGGGAGAAATCTGCTTTGGAAAAGCTGTTTGAAACTGTTTGTCTCTTGTGCTGACTTCTTGTAGTTTGCATTTGACCATCAACGACCTGAAAGGTTTGTTGTGAACAGCAAACATAAACCACTTCCTCGTTCATTCTGCAGCTGAAAAGTCGGGGTTTGCTTTGAACTACATACGTTAATTTGTCTCACCTCTACCCCACATTCCTCAGCCTTCTCAGGCCTTGAGCTCCCATGCTTACATAAACGTTCACAGTGCCCCCTACCCCCACCATCCCTTCTCTTTCCACAGTCCTGGCAAAATGCTTCAAATTCCACTACCTCCTTGTTGGGTCTAGAGTAATAAAAGAGTCCCAAACTAAGCTTTCTCTTGATATCAGATCATCCCAAAGTTCCCAGACATCTGTAGTCAAGATCTGTTTTAGGATGCTAAGCCTTCATGCTAAAAATGCCTGAAATATGAAAAAAGTCAAAGTTCTGTAAGTCAGAGTTTAGTTTGACTTATAGTTTATAGTTGTTTACTAAAATGACCTATTCTATTATTACTGCACAATACAATAAAATAGTGAGGTATAACCTTAAAACTATTTTATCACTACTTTATCGTGTGTACTAATAACTTTTCTTGTAGTTTATAGTTAAATTCAATTTGAAATAAGCGACCGCGGTTAAAACTTTGACGCGCTAATCTTTCCAATAATTGCACACATAAAAGACATTTACATAACATTGTTATAAGCAGACATGTCTCACATACATTTTCACAGTCATCATAATTACGAAAGGTCTCACAGCTTATCAGGGTGTCACATCATCACATAATAAATATATATCCTTTTAATCTCATTCGACATACCAGACAAACTATTACAACCTATTGAGGCACTGAGTCGTTTTACTTCATGCATCACTGAAGGCGCAATTACTTGTAGAAATCGAAAAATTCCTGCCCACGGTTGGCTTAAGGAGAAGTTTGTTAGACGAATATGTTTTTATATAGACGGTATGACTTCAGAACTTCTTTAGACATAAAATTTTTTTTTTTTTAAAGAAAATATTGTCTAAAGAAAGATCATCAAGAAAACATGAAAATGATTCAGCTGTACGTTTAAGATGGGGAAAATCTTTTGAGACTTTTGTTACATATCTGCAATATGTGACTGAATTGATTTTTCTCTTCCCATTTCAAAAAAATGTCTATTAATTCCAGCTGAGATAGCTTTTGGGATGTAGCAGATGATACAAAGCTTTCATTGTTAGTGGGAACATTGTTATTTCAAAGGCCTTTCAAAAAGGCCTCAGAGCAATATTCCTTGATTCAATATCACAGCATTATTTAGGATCAGCTACTATACCTACTAGCTATCTGCCTGTTCCTCTGATAACAATGACACCATCTCCATTCATTTCTATACACCACGAGGCTCTACGTCTACATCTGTGAAGATTTATTTATCTATTTCTACCCAGATTATCATTGTATATGCTGTGCTGTGGACTTTTATGCTCACAGCAACTAGTTTCCCAAGAGACCGTATTATCATTTTCCATAACCTAACCTAAAAGAAAAATCAGTGCGTTCTTATGGTTTTAACAACAACAAAACACAACAACAAAGTTATGCTACTGTTTTCTTACATTTCCTTCTAAATGTCTGGATCTTTAGCTTGGAACAACTCTGCAATGATGATGGGAAATCTGAGAGAGACAATGTACTAATGCTGCATGAACCAAGCCTTTATTTCCTTTCCTACAAGGCTCCCTGCCCTATTTGGATAGCTGTTAGAGTGAAACATGAGCATATCCTCCTATCCATATACCTTTTAACAGCGGCTGGAATGCCCTTCGCAAGGCTGCATCTGTGTGCTGGTAACTACACCTCAAAGAATTAACTGACAATTCATGCGTGCAGCTCCTACAGTTATATATTTCTTCTCATTTCTGTGCTGGCAATCAATACAAAAATCAGCACTATAATTATATTTAATAGTTAAATAAATTGTTAGACCAAAAAAATGATCTTACAAACTTTATCGAGACCTTTATTGAGAACGTTAAAGTCCTGTTGTAACCCCAAGTCCCTAAACTTAAGTACATCAATGGTCGGTCTTGTCAGGTAGAATCAAATTAGCTGTAAATGCCTAAAACAGTTACTGAAACTTACAAAAGTCTAAGAGCATTTGAATAATTAAGCACAGCAAGCCTGATGCTGAACATGCTCACATGTGTCTGCAGGGAGAATGCAAATGGCTTCAAAACATCGCTCCTTTTTGTGCTCCATTATGCTTTACACTGATCTTTGGAACAGTGGTTGTGTTCGGCATCTGCGACTTTAGAGTAACTAAACCCATACAAGGAAATCAATTACTTTTTATTAAATTGAACAAATGCAATACTGGTGCTGTGCTGGACTTCCAAGTATACCCTGGGGCCCACTATTTAAAGACAAAGCCTCAAAATGTGAAAACTAAAATACATCAAAAGGTCTAAAGTACAGATCTAATTCATGAGTCTTAGCGTGACATGAATAAACACACAATGAAGCATGTCCTCTGTGCAAGGCAGCTCAAGGTTTCTTTAAAAAGATTTCATGGACTGAGAGAACAACATACTTTTAACGAGGGAAAGTGTGTTTTTCATTTAGTAACCTACAATCAACTTTGTCCCGCTGCACATTCTTGGTCCCATCTCCAGAGTAACAGCACTCAAGCAAAGACTATTTGGGATCATGTGCCACTTAGCAGTCTAACTTTTATCTCAAACATATAGGCTCTGAATAGGAAAAAAAAAAAAAGTGTGAGAGGGTAACAGTTTGCACTTTTAAAACTAAACCAGAAGCCAAAAACCTGACCATAAACACGTACAAGAGTAGATCTTTTTATTCTGGTTAAGGATCTGTTTATTTTATCATGATGGAAAAAGAAGTGAAGCGCTGGCAACTTTTTGTGCTAATGGAACAGGACTTTCTCATTATGCATCAAATTGTTTCATTTGCCTTCACAAAGAACCCTTTCACAGTACAGGCTGCAAACAGCTTCAAGTGAAAGGGCAATGCATATTTTATCCAACAAGAAAGGGCAATGCATACATTATACAATCAGCATCTGGGCCTCATGTAGACTCAACACACTGCTTCGGTTACCTTGTACATTGCACAATTTCACTTCAAGCAGAGACACAACTTCCTTTGAGTAGATTTTCAAGGTAAGGCCTGTCTAGATCTTCATCATAGCCACCACAGAAACACACACTCTTCAATCACAGTTCCTTTTGGGTAACGGTTTGGTTTACTAATACTTTGATAATGTGCAAAAAAAGGAGTTATGTATAAAGAAAGTTTAATTCTTACTTGGATGGTCAGGAGTAGATTAGAGACTAGTAAATGTCTGTATACAGTGACAGAGCCCACTTTAAATGAAAGTCTGTGAAGGTTCTCATTCATCCAGGTCATGGTAGTCTAAGGAGCTTGGAAAGAAAAGCGTCTGGACTTCTCTAAGTTTCTTGAAAACGTTTCACCTCTCATCCGAGAAGCTTCTTCAGTTCTAAGAGCAAATGGTGGAGAGTCCCAGAATTTAAAGCCTTGTGGGAGTGTCTCCCAGGAGGGTCATGGACCCCCTGTTGATCCTCTACCTAATCACACGAGTCCAGGTGTGAAAACGGGTGTGGGTCTCAATCAGCCAAGGTTTCGCGTGAACCCATTGTGAGACCTATCCCCATTCTATCATGTGATTACCTGAGGTCAAACGGCCCAGGATGTGAGTGGGCGTTAAGGCGTCTG
>VVHJ01001376.1:0-11114 GCA_015107715.1 Tylochromis polylepis
CTGACAGGTGAAGTGATATATTAAGTTGCTTAAGTTCCCATAAGGGCAATAAAAACTTCTCAACAAGTGTTACACTGAAAATAATGAGAGGAAGAGTGTGGAAGCGAGAGGGGAAGCTGACAAGGAAAGCATCGTCAGAGCTTTTCAGTCGCATCGTCTCACTTGATGACACTTTACAGTTTACCAAAAAACTTTGACAAACAATGAAATGCTGTCATAGCAGGCATAAAATACCTCCAAAATGCTGACTGTTTGCTGTTCACTTCCTCCTTGCTACCTTAGCTCTCTTGCTGATGCATAACGATTTACGAGAAGTCAGAATATTTTGTGCCACAAAGGTGGCTTGCATTTTACCTTGATAAATCGCTATGGTAACTTATACTGAACACATGACCTAGTAGGGAGAAGGTTACTTTCAGAGTTTTGGTTTAAAATTGGTTGGAAGAATCATGTTTTCACAAATTCCTTTATTTAGAGTTTGTTTTAAAAGCAAGACAGACTCTCTGTTGAGGGAATACGCTTTATATGTGCAACTTGCTAAGATCACAAATGAAGCTTAGCTGTAAAGTTCACAGCACAAATCGTCTATTGCTTCTCACTGGAATTTGCCTGCATTTCAGTGTTGATGCAGAAAATGTCTAAATGCTTTTTAAATACTTTTCTCTAATCCACTACTAAGTCTTGTTTTCACTGCTAGAAGTGTAGCCACTAGAATTCAAAAACACACCAAGAATTTCTGTTCGATCATTGAAATTTCACTTTGATCTGCTGACACACTAAAGCAATTTCCAGGTTTCCTTTATTAAACTATGGGACAGTAACCTTTAATGTCATATTAGAATAAAATAGCAGCACTGAGAGCACACTCAGCATTAAAATAATTAACTCAAATTAAAATATTTATTTTAAAGCTCTGTATGCTAAATTCCAAGATTAGCAATTTTCTGCAAGATTAATTTTGCATCTTATTTGATACATCTGATAATGTCTGTGATTTGAGTAGGTGGCACTCACAGGGATCATTTTGTGCTGCAGAAAATTAATATGAGCAATGTCTGAAACATCACTTTTCGTGTGCTGGTGCAGAGATCCTGAATCAGAAAACCTTGTTTAACATATAACCAGATTTGTGATACTCTAGTATACTCCTCTGATCTACCATTTTAAGTAAGGGCCATATGAGATCTATATATCAGACATATGACAAGGCTGTTGCAAAATTTTGGGACTTTTGTCTAAGTGAGTAACAGTAAATTGCTACAGTGATAATGAATTCATTTTGTTTTTGTTAAAGTACAGAAAAAAAAAACCCAAATGATCTAATTAAGGATAGAGTCTATATCAAATAAGACCTTGTATTATATATATATAGAGAGAGTATGCACAGAGCCATTTTTACACTTTTTAGGCACCACTCAGTTTGACTGGGTGTTAAATGATCTGTACCCTAGTACAAAGTCAGTGATGTGCAGATATAAGAACGGACCAGGTAGCAGTACTTTGAATTTACAGATAGTAATTAGTTATCCTGTTTCCTGCCTCCTGCATGCTCTCCCTAAACCAAATAAAGGAAGTAAAAAAAACAGCCAATGGTTAGCAATCTCTTGCTATGCGCTACATGTAAGAAAGAACAAATTTAGATAATGTCCCAACTGGATTCTCTCGACATTTTCCCGAGTTGATGTGTGAAAATAGCTAAAGAGGCTTTTACAAGCGTGGGGTCTCTGTGGATCAAATATAACAGGAGAGTCTGGGTTACATTTACAGTGCTGTTGCTTTTAACGGACATAGTGTTGCCCCACAGACCTTTGAGACTCCATTTAATCCTTGAAGACATAAAACAGCTGACCTTTGATACAAATGCATAATTCCACACAATCTCATCCAGCATTGATGTAATCCATCTTATTTGATAGGGAAAACACAGAGTGGCAGTCAGATACAGAGATGGATACGGATGACAAATTGGAACGGAGGGGTAACAGAGGAGAGAAAGACAAAAAGGTTGATCTATTTCAGGACTGGTAATCTGTCTAGAACAACGTCAGCCACGCCACATGTGTCTTTACATGTCACCACGACACTGTGAGGGAAATAGTGGTGCACTCCGTGGTGGGGATGAGCTAGAAAGAGAAATAGATCACTGAAATCAATGGATGCAGGAGATTTCTTGGCATTAACTCACTTCACAGGCCTGCAGCACACATCAGGGGGTGAATCAAGTATGAGTGCATGTGTTTATGTAAGAAAGATAGGCACCAATATAGGTGTAGTTTAGCCGTATGCAGCATAGTATCTGAGCATGCATGGCTATGATGTACATGGGAAACTACTACAGATTTCTATGTACTGGGGAATTTTGAGTCTAAAGACATTAAAGGACAGGTGGGGTATAGATGGTGGGTGGTCTGCAATCGATGTGTGTGTGGTGGATGAACCATGAGCCTTTGGTATTCTCTCATCAAGAACATCATTGGTGGGGCCTGCAGAGAATAAATACTAAGAATAAAATATGGAGCAACTCCCTTGATGGATAGTGGAAAATAGAACAAACGAACGCAGACAGTGACATTCAACAGTGCAACTATGACAGGGTTACGATCTCCACTGCTCACCAGGCTTTAGACACTCCTCTCTCACTAACACTTAAGTCTGAGAATTTGTTTTTAATATTAGGTTTTTCTACCAATAGAAAGGGTTTACCGTGAACTACCAGGTTACAGCAGAGGGGGTAGAAACTTATGGTTACAGGTTAATCTGTCTTAAGTCATAAGTGACAGAAGTCTTTGGAGATGAGATCAGCATGGAGAGACACTTAACACAGGCTTCACTGGTTTGAATAGACTCATCTATACTGCCTGCACTCAGACATGCAAATTTTAGTGTGTGGATTCACAAAAATGAGCAGCTACACCTTTAGAGCTCTTAAGCGGCTTTCATATATCTGGCAGAAATGCAAAGTAGATCAACAATAGATGTTTTGAAGGGTGCTCAAGTGCTGAATTTTTATTTAAGCATTTTAATGCTACACAAGACTCGGATGCCCCATCCTAACATCCCAGCCCTGAAATGAATGGAGAGAAATTTAAAATGAAGTATATGAAATGCTCTCAGCAGCAAAATGACCAACAATGCACTGATGCTAAAATGTTTAGTCAATTTATTGATCAGTAAATTGTGGAGCAGTCAACGGTTTACAGCTTAATGGCACTAAGCTCCTACTTCATATCTAAAATGCATCATGCAGAAAATCTGAACCCACAAACTCAGACTGTCTGAATTACGGCATGCATTCTATATTCTTAGTTTTTGTGTATAAAAAAAATAATTACACTATGAATCTCTGATATTTAAATATAAATAAATATAAATGAACTTTTTTTTTTAAACTTAAGTTCTGATGACTGAAAGGCATCTGCTAGATTGAGGTTGAAACAGTTAAGTCATGTTAAGCCTTTTTCTTTAATCGCTCTACATGTTTTCTTAGTATTGAGTTTGGCACTTGTTGATAAATCAACATCAAAGTGATACTGCAGAGGAAACAGATATACACAAAATAGTGGCTGACATACATTTTTCTGTAATATGGACATCAAAAAAATGTTGAAAATTTTGGGAACTGTCACATCACTAAAGTGGAGAGCATAAATGTCTGCAAAAAATGGCTATTGTTAATGCATTTCAGTCTGGATCAACAGCACCAACAGACCAGCACTGTCACCTAGAGCAGTGAGAGCATAGAGTACCTGCAGGTTACTTTATGTTGCAATAAGCCGGGATGTGTTAAATACACATGCATTATTTGTATGGGCAATGTTTAACCCTGTCCATTAGATTTTACATATAAACGTTCAAATGCTTACAAAGTATATAAAAGGCAGTGTTTTTTGCCCTTTTAGACAGGTCAACTAGTCTGATTTCTTTTTCTGTCATTTAAATGACTAGTGTATTTGTTAGTTGTGTTTGTGTAAAGAAAACACAAATATCTTATGAATAAGTCTTGTTTAAATCAAAAATTTACTGAACTCACTGAACTGAATTCACCTTTTTATCCCCAAAGTTGGGCCACACTGGACTTCAAGCATCAACCAAGCATTCAACCACTAAAACAATTTTTTCTATTCAGGAATGCAAGTAAATAACTGTAATTTGGCATCTTAGTCATAAGCTGTGTACTCTTTGCTCACATTCAGTCAGATCTGCAAAACTGAATCAAGGCTGCTTCACAGTGCAAGTGGACCCAAAGCATACTGCAAAAGAAACCCAAGAGTTTCTCAAAAGTTTATGGAAGGAAAAGAAAGAAGGAAATGCTGCTTAAAACCAATGATTTATTGATTTATTTATCCAAATCTGTTTAACATGATCCACTCCTTACTGGCTTTCATTGAGGACAAGTGCATGATATGATGATATCATTCACTTCATGGTAATTCACTGCTATAGCTCTCTAAGCAGTATGAGAAAATAATCATGCTTATCAAAAACTGTAATCCATCTTTTCCAACAATACTCCCCATGGACTCCGCTGACTGTCCCACAGAACCCCGAGCAAGCGAAGCACTGTGAGTTCAATCCAAACCAATCTTTCTAAACAGCCCAGTCATTAGCCACCGCAGATGTTAATACATGCTGCTTATTTGCATATGGTAATGAGGAAGATGATTAAAAAGTGAAATTGGGGGCAAGTGCTTGTTGCTGTGTAAATGTTCATGTCTGTAGTGAGATTTTGTCATCTCCCTCTGAGATGAAACTATTCTCTTTTCTGTTCTTTAATAAGTGTAGCGCTCTCTTGGGAGGCAAGCCTCCAGACTGCACTTGCAATCTCGAAAGATTAATTGCAATTGTGCAAGTGTGTGTGTCTAGTATATATACCCAAATGTATTTGTAACTGCACTTGAGATAATGCCTTTAGAGACAAAGGGGGATGCTTCCTCAGAGGGGCACTTTGTTTCCCACGGATAGCACACAATATTCAGTGAAGCCAACACTGAATCACATGTAAGACAGCATTAAATTGATTTGGGAGCTGAATGACGAGCAGAAAGTTGGTTTTGTTATATCAGCACTGGGTTTTACACCAATCAAGGAAAATGTCCATTGATTCTGCCCTTTGATTTAAAAGGTACAACATGTCACAAAGAAAGAAAGGGACACTTTGAAAGTGATGCTGTTTTTGTGAGGTGCATTCAGCAGAGTTGGAAGGTTTATAATTACATTCCTTAGGGAGGCCAAAGACGTCCTGCAGCATAAGACATTGTATGCCTTTTGAAAGTACCATATGCCTGAATTTAGGACAGTAAATCAGGCTTCTTGCATTTATTCAAACCACGCTTTATCATGACCCTGGCATTCAGAGAATGAGTGAAAGCTATTTTCCTAATAAAGATTGAGCAGCATATTAGTCCTGACCCTCTGGAGGGCATACTGCTTCTCTTCCATGATGAAAAGATGCTACCTTGGCAAATAATAAAGTGAGCTTCTTTTTTAGGCTCTGCTGCCGTCACTCGATTATGCACTGCCTTTTCAACAGAGGTCTTTGTAAAGCTTTAGCCTTAATGCAACACATTCAGTCTCCTTTAAAGGGAATGCAGTAATTGTGTGTTCATGTTTTTTGTTTTTTTTAAATAATCCACCTGGGTTAATCCAGGTGGATATCCCATATGTGAATACAAACCAGTGTTGACTTCTTTCTGTTTCAAGGGCATTTAGTCAGCTCACAACGTCGAGTTTCAGCAAACAAGTCTCCCTTGGGGAGGTTTTTCACAAAGTGTCTGTCATCTGCATGGAAATTCATAAGTGGATATGCTGAAGGACATGACGCGCATGACAGATTTAAAAAAAAAAAAAGATGAAAAAAAAACCCAACAGAGTTTTGTGATCCCGCTTTATTGGTGCTTTACATTGATATGCTGGTGTGCGTATCTTTGCAAATGAAGACAAAACAAACTGTTGTTACTCAGAAACCTGTATGGAGCAGTCTTTTACAGTATGCCATAGGCTAAAATATATTAGATTTAACAACTGCTGCCTGTTTTTTTTTTTTCCTTTAAAAGAGAACAAACAACAGCATATCAAGTGACATAAATAGGACATGTATTTAGATACAGACCTTACTAAAAACTTTGTGTTGGTAAAGAGAAAGCTTAACCACAAGCATGTTAGTTTTTTTCTCCTGACTTTAAAGTCGTGTTTTTTTGTAATCGTGGCTTTTTGACTCGTCTGTAATTACAATGGAAAAATTGGCTGGAAGTGAATTTGGTGACATCAAAATTCTGACGCCACTGAAAATTGCAGATGCCAGGCAACAAAATAAAAATAGAAGTATTGCCTTACAAGAAAATGATGGAATGGGCTATTCAAAATAAGTGTACCGTCACCATGGTAACAGCACCACTCTCGGCTGCACGGCACTGATTGACAGGTGCTCACACCGGGTACGTGACAAATTTTAAGAAGCTGTATTTTTGTCCTCCGTCCTACTTCCTAGTAAACACAAATTGATCCATGAATACATGCTGCCATTGTTTTCTGTCATCAAGTGAACAATGACTCACAAGAGCCTTGTTTGCCTATTTGTTTGTCTCAGTAGGCAGTTGAGTGTTTTTGATTCTATCAACAGCAAAGAACACCGTCCTTCCACATCTAAACACTCATTTAGGCACTGAGCCTTCCGTTACGGGAGACTCTGTCCCAAACAGTCAGACGGACCATCACATCCCCTGGCAGGCAAATAGTGCTTTCAAACTCTGAGGAACTATTATAAACTCCTTCATACATTTCGTACATAAGGTACCCTCAGCATCTCAGCCTTGAAAATGTAGAAATAAGCTGTTATGCAGCTGGAAGAAAATATGGTAAGGAATCCCTGTAAAGGCAAGCATGAACATTTGTCACTCACAACCCATTGTAATACAGTAAATAAAAAAAGTGTTAATGTCCACTGTGGAGTCCTAAAATTGCCAAAATGAAATAACTGAAAAAACAAACAAACAAACAAAAACATTTATTAATTAATTAATTTTAAATTGAATAAAATAAATAAATGATTTATCAAATATGTAACCAAATAATACATTTAGCATCAGTTATTTTAGTACATGATGATGCTAACTCTGAGTCACTGTGTACTTTAGTGACTTTTAACCCTCATAATAATTAATATTTACAATGAAAATAGCACATAACAGACCTAATTACATGTATTCTTTTAAAATGTATAAATTTGCATACTGGCAAGATGCTCAGCAATGCTCACCAATATGAATATTGGGAAGTTAAATATTAATGATTAATCAAAAACTATTCAGCAGATCTCTCTTAAAAATGTGATATGTGTATAAATGCTCATTAAAGAAAAAACAAAACACAGAACAAATACCATTTTTTTATTCTAGCAGACTTCCAAAACTTATAACAGACAGCTGGTG
Organism: Tylochromis polylepis; assembly: GCA_015107715.1. Taxonomy (NCBI): domain Eukaryota; kingdom Metazoa; phylum Chordata; class Actinopteri; order Cichliformes; family Cichlidae; genus Tylochromis; species Tylochromis polylepis. Next base: position 7,428 of record VVHJ01001376.1, read on the forward strand.
TTTAGGATAGAGTAGCCAAATCTTGCTTGGAAACAAATAAAACATTGAAATATACCCAAACATCACACATTAGATATCACCTGAATTATATTCCATATTTGCCTTCCAATGAGAGGTAAAGGTCAGTGGGGGTTTTGAAAACAGCATGCTGGTATCAGGCTGTTCTCAGTGGGTATCATAAACTCCGACCACCCGGTCAGCTAATAGCTGGTGAGGCAAGCTAACAGGTTCTATCTTGACAAGTCGACCAGATTTCTTAAGATTACGTCACTATGTTCTCACATAAAAAAATTCTTAAAAGTGTATTTGATGACACAGAAACAGTATTTAAAACAGTATTAAGTATGATTTTGTTCATAATGTATTCTGGGATACCTGGCTTCCCCAAGTACACAGTACCACCAACTGACTGTGATAATGATCAATCCATTATCTGGCATCGATTTGTCTTGACTTGGTGTGCAGGGTAACAAACCAGACATTAAGGCCTGCTGATGAGCTGCAGTGACAATTTAAATTATTTCACAATGGACTGCACCACAGGAACCATGAAATATTTAATTAAATAGTGAAATAATTTGAATATGTTTTTTAAATAAAATTCACCCATATTTTAATGAATTAAACCGTACACTTAATTGATTAAGCATGTATTTATTTAGTTATTAATTTATTTCCCATTTTAATAAATTTGTTATTTTATTCTGGCATTTTTGGCCCTCTATTTTGATCAACTATGACTGTGTTAGGTAATAACATTGCATATTGTTAAGCATATTATTATAAATGTGCTCTAAATATAATTATTAAAATAGCTTTTTAAGAATCCCGCTGGTGCTGGCTTATACATGAAAGAACTAAGAGCATATTTTTAATTAACATCTGCTTTGTGCTAATTAAGTAAGATGATGTTTTCATTTAAAAAGACGGATCAAACAAGTGCATGAAAAAACCTGGTATCATGAAAGAATGCAGTAGTAACACAGCAATTTCCTTAATTCACTATGGGTGTCATCATAGCACCATATATTTGTGACAAAATGGCAATCCAGTCCTGTCACAAAAAGTAGAAAGTCCATTGATATGACTTGCAAAAAATGCCAGAAGAGATTTGCTACTTAAACACAATTCCACAGTATCACATAGCATGAAATACTAGCAATGTGATGACACTGAACCACTTAAGAAGACATGAGAGCAATAACCCAAAAAATAAATAAATAAATAAAAAGATAAGAAATACAATATATTCACTACTCTGCGTTGCATATTATAAATTCTCTTGGATTCCCTGACCTCCCAAAAAATCATAGGCTTGTAAAGCATCAGTTAAAATTAATTATCTTAATAGAGTATTCATTAGTGGGAGTTTGCCCAACTAGTTTACATGTGTGACGAGTGCATTCGAACACGTCTTTTAGGATGTGCTTGCAGGGCCTTTAGGGAGTATGGGGTGTCTGTCCCCTTCCCTGTACAACTGTGGCTCGCATTGCCGTCAGTAAGTGAGACTCGTGTACGGTTGGACTCCAACAGGGATGCCCTTTTGTCGCTGATCTGTTCATTGCTTTCACGGAAAGAATTTATAGTCATTGCCAAATGTTGGAGAGTCTCAGCTGTGATGGCCTCATGATCACCTCTTTGCTTTTGCATGAAGTGTATAATATGGCTTTTTTGGCTTCATTAGCCAATGACCTCCAGCTCACACTGGGGCAGTTGTGAGGTGTAAAGTGTGAAGTGCAAGTGTGAAGCCGTAGAAATGAGAATTAGTAACTCCAAGTCTGAGGCCATGGTTCTCAGCCAGAAAAGGGTGTAGAGATGAACTGCTGCCCCAAGTGGGGCAGTTTAAGTATCTCAGGATCTTGTGAGGGAAGAGTTGAGCAGGAGACTGAAAGATGGATTGGCATGGCTCTGGCAGAACTGCGAACACTGCATCGGTCTGAGCTGAATATGAAAAGAAAAGCTGTCGAATTACTGATCTACATTCCTGTCCTCACCTATGGTTGTGGGTGACTGAAAGAAGAAGAAATCGCACATACAAGCAAGATATAAGCTTTCTCTGAGGGGAGGCTGTGCTGTCCCACAGAGTTGGGTTGAGGAGCTCAGTCATCTAGAAAAAGCTCTGAGTAGAGCTGCTACACCTCCACACTGAAAGGAGTCAATTCAGGTAGTTCAGCCATCTAACTAGGATGCTTCCTTTCAGAATCATAAAGCCAAGAGTCATGGGATGGTGGGCTTATAAAAAAACAGAACCTTTATAGCAGAGTTTTATCATGAGTTATCAGGAACAAAAGCAATCAGATTAAAGTAAAGACTTTCTGTTAAATGTCAAGTAACTTTGTTTTGAGCAGCAAATTATAATTCTTCACTTTCTACCATGTAAAGAATTATGCATTCAGTTTAGTATCAACACTGATACGATTTTTTTTTTGTTGTCTTTGTTTTATTTTGTTTCACTGAATCACCACATGTACTAATTAAATTCTAGTGGAATTTCCTTGATGAACCTTATTTACTTATGCAGTATTTTACAAATCTGCAATTGTACATATAATACCAGCAAATCAACTGTGCAAGGAGGTTTTTTTAGTTAGGTATCACTCTGCAAGCACACCTCTTATACAAAGCACCCATTACAAGTATATAATGAACCCATGGAGTAAATTATTTTTAATTGTATTTTTCACCACAAGGTTTAATTGCAGGTGCAAAGTGCCTGCTATTTATTATGCATCTATTTTTGTCCATTAGCAATAAACAAACACTATGAGGTAAGATTATGTAGAGCCAACAAAAGCTAATGATGTTTATCTCCTCACTACTGAGATGAGGGGGAACGGGAGAAGTTTATTATCTCATGTTTATTAATTTTGGCACTGTGACTAACAGATCAACAGAGGTGTGTTTACATAAATTCCCAATTCCCATAATGGTATGCAGGCAATAAACACTATCATAATACATGGAAGCAGCCAAGTTCAGGTCATTTTAGGTCTCTTAAAGCTAATTTGTTCGAATTAGCATATATTACCATCTACATTTTTGTAGTGCCTATGAAGCACTTTGTTTGTCTAGGTGAAATGCTGTGTTTAAATGCATTATTTAAGCACTCAACTGACCTTTGGCTGACTGCAAACATGCAGGTTTTAACAAGTGCTGATGTGACCTTTGAGCTTTTAGTTGACAAGGGCAGATCTGAAGCAGCATCACCTGGCTACAGTCTCATAGCTACAGGATATAGCACAATAGCCAATGGTTATTTTGGACAAATGTCACCCTCCCTGCAGCCAACCGTGTCAACCTCCCCCCGGATAGGCAGGAAGTCTGAGTTCACTGTAAGGTACTCCCATCCTTCTGATTCTCTTCGGTGTCAAACACTGTAAATACAGTAAACTTTCAAATAACACACAGAATACTGTTGTCTCTAGACATTTATGTAGATAAGAATAAGTGGTGGCAATATCGACAATTATGAAACCCTTGCTCTTGGAGCACCATCTTCAAATGTCATATGTGAAGTGCTTGCGTCCCAGGGACAATGAGGGGTATTGGGTTTCTTGGCACGACTTAGTAGCCCCCAAACTTAGAACTGACTCCCTAAGATTGTTGGTGTGTGTGTGTGTGTGTGTGTGTGTGTGTGTGTGTGTGTGTGTGTGTGTGTGTGTGTGTGTGTGTGTGTGTGTGTGTGTG
>VVHJ01001379.1:0-10022 GCA_015107715.1 Tylochromis polylepis
ACGCGTAGAAGCCACCTCAATGCCCCGCGCTCTCAGCTCCTTCGCCGCTTCCTCCGCGTCTCCGTAGGTCTGTGGGCCGGTGTTCCAGTGGATGCGAATCCACATGAAGGGCGTTTGGAACCGAATGTTCCTCTCTTTCAATGCCTTTTTTTATTCCCGCGTAAGTTTTGCGTTTCTCCATAACTTTGTAGGCATAGTCGTGGTCAAAAAAAATCTGTTTATTTTCCATCAGCACTTTTTTCTTCCAGGCAAGTCTGAGGACTGTCTCTTTTACATCAAACTGAAGGAAATGAATGATTATAGATCTCGGTGTCGCATCGGGCTCAGGCTTACGTGTCAAGGCTCTATGTGCTCGCTGGATTTGGACAGTCATACCGTCAGGTAAGGGCAGTTCTTTCTTGAGCAGGTTTTGTACAAAGTCAATTACTGACTCGCCCTCTGAATCCTCAGGTACCCCGTAGATACGGATATTATTTCTCCTGGATCTACTCTCCAAATCAATAATCTTTTCTCAGAGCTTACGTTGTTCTTTCAGTAGACTGAGTAAGGCCTCTTTAGTCACCACACCACTCTCCTCCATTTCAGCTATGCGTCCCTCTGCCTCGGCAATGGCCTTACCCTGTGACTGCTGTGTAGCTGCATATTCAGATAGCTTTTGGTTTACCTCCTGTTTAAACGTCGCCAGCTCGTCTGTCAATTTTCTGTCAATATCCTCCTTGAGTCCCGAGAGTGATGCTTGAACTTTATCTTTAAAGCTACCGAGCTCCTTGGACACTTTTGCGATCTCTCGGAGAATAACTCCATCTCCTCCAGACTCAGCCAGCGCCGTCTCCTGGCTAGGTAGCAAGCAGCCGCCATCGTTCCCATCGAGTGGTTCCATTCGTCCGTTTTTGGTCTTTGCCCCCTCAATCATCGACTGGTTGGTGTTTTTCTGTCCTCTTGTGGATTTCCCCTTTCTCATCACGCTTTTTAAATGCCCTGGTGTTGTAACATTCGAGTATGGGGGCTGTATTTTAGTTCAGTTGAGACGGAGCCAAGTGACTATGCGTCCATTGCACAGCCAGACGTAACCCTCATTTAGGTACATTTTCAAACTGACTACTGCACTACAAAGATGACTCCTGAGTGGCTAGACCTGTTTTCTTACAGTTCCCTCTCACCCTTTATGAAAACAAGATGACTTTACTGCTAATGGTAACGCTGTGCTTACATCTCCTAATGCTGGTTCACCTCAAAAAGGATTTAGCGAGTGAAATGCAGGGTGGATTTCATTTTGAAGTAATTAAAGGATATTGACTTTTTCCCCTCACAGTAGTTCATGCTGATCATGTTCGTGTTCATTTAATGCTTTTTTTTGTTAAGAGACTATTAATTAATTACAGGGAGCAGCCACCACGAGTTGTCAGGAGGGTCTACATCTTCTCAGCAAACTAGTAACTTTCACTGTTACTGTGAACTCATTATGGCTGTAGTTACCGCTGACTGACTTCTGAAAGTGTTGGCTCAGTTTACTGCAGCCACTTTCACTCAGATGCATTTTCGAGCGTGTAGAATTAAGATATTTTCTACATTGACACCCCAAAATTCGGAAACTGTGCACCATCTCTCACCACTATGATGGCGATGCGTCCTCCGACATCTCCTACCACAGTGATGGGAGGCTTCTCTTTAGGGATCAACACTGGAAACACAAAGGAACACAGACAGTGAGTCCTGCTGTGATTCATAAAGGGTGCACAAAGTCCTGTGTGTGAGGAGTTCTTTGCTAGTGTGTGTGCATTACATGGTATCTCCATGCTGGGGTGAATGGCTCCAGTGGTCTTGACGGTGGGTGGGGAATGTCGGCCGTCTACTTGGTCTGATTCGGCATCCTGAGCTTCTCCGTGGATCACTGCTATACCCAGACGCAGCCGCTCGGCAAACGACTGAGCCCTGCACAAACAAAGTCAGCAGCGCTTCACAACTTACTCCACTACAAGATACACAGAATACCAGCCGTAACTTGTGTCCATACTGTGAGAAAAATGAAAGCACTGCAAAAAGAAAGCAGTGAATGAGGAAACAACCTGGCCTCATCAGGAATGTTAGCACAGGTTAAAGGTGACTTCATAAATACAGTGAGAAGATGAGCATACCTTTTGGCAGAAGCTGGCGACTTAGCAACAATCACAGCGTTTCGGTAGTCGGGGATCTGAGGGGGGTGAAGACACAAAACTGGGGTCAGATTTACATACAGTTAAGCGCACAACAGCAGTTATCCAATCAGAGTTCAGCAAGCAAGTCTGTCAAGCTTCTTTGTTTCTCTACATGTTGAAGGGGAATGAATTACAATATATATTTTTCTCCAAGTGTTAGCTGGGATGCCTTGCAAGATAGTTTGTTAATCCTGCATTACTCAGCAGGTGTGTACTGCACAGCTTTTTGGAGGTTACAGATTCCTAAATTTAAAATACATCCTGAATAATAATCCTAGTATAAAAATGGACGAATTGAAAATCTCAGAAAGACTGATCTGTTTAAAAAAGTTCAAAACAAGTTTCTTTTTTGTATAAAGTGACCTTTGTCCATGTGCTACTTCCAGCTGGCAGTAGTGATGCTGTTTCCTTCAGCTGTGATAGTGCTCTACAATATTAGACTGGACCCGGTCCTTGAGGTTTAAAAACACACCTTCTCTTCGTGGCATTTCCCAATTTGTACCAAAATTAGCTTCTAGTCTATTTTAGATACTTTTTAGTCATATTTTTCTTGAATTTTATTTATTTTATCTCCATTTTCCATGTTTTATTGTTATCTCTATTTCTTTACTGGCATTTTCCTTTTTGTTTTATTGCTGTATTTTAACTGGAAAACACTTTGGGCAACGATGATGTTTTTGTACCCTATAAATAAAGTTGGATGGGATTAGAAAAAAAAAATCAGTCTCTTACACCTCAAACCATCATTTTCTATGGCTTTGGACACTGTTCCCACGTACTAAATTGAATTTTGTATGTAATAGCAGGCAGATAGCCCCTAAAGTCAGCAAAATAGCCTTTCTTATATAAACACTGGTGGATGCTCGTGCTAAACGTGGTGCAAATGTCAAAAAATGTTGTCAGGAAAATACAGCTAATCCCTTCAGACTGCCTTTTGTTTACGAATGAAGTCAGTAAGGAAAACACTGCCATCTCAGGCACAGAAGCCCCTCCCACCTGCTGTTCAAACTTTCTGTTTTTGAGTCAGCCAATCGGAAGAAAGTTTAAAGGGAGAGGAGCTAAAATGACACAGATGATGAACTAATGGCTTGACAAAAGCTCGCTATAAGATTATTTGGAACAGTGAATCATGTAAACTTGCTATTGTAGAAGATTAAAAATATGAAATAGGAAAATAACAGGTCTCCTTTAATGAAAAACAAAATCAGCAAAATCGAAATTAGAAAATTACTCCTGTGATCTGCCATCATCATTTCGTTGACAAAGTATCCATAACTAAGGCAGACGGAGCAAATTTAACGAGTATCAAAGTTGTTAAATTTAAGACTAGAAAAAAATATAAATGATAGAAATGACGTGTGTGTGTGTCATATCTGTTTTTATAAAGGACCTCTTCCTGAATATACTGCAGCAGGAACGGGGAGGCTCTCAAATTGTCCACTGGGATGTTGAAGAAGCCTTGAATCTCTTTCTGATGGAGGTCCATGGTGATCAGGTGGGTGAGGCCTACACAAACATAGTCACGTTAGCTTGTAACATGTAAGTGGTTTATACAGATTACTTTATGTATTTGAAATACTACAATATGTGACATTGACTAGAAGTGTCCTCTCTTCTTCTTGAGTGCTACAAAGGGATTCTCACAGACTCACCAGCTTTACACATCATTGAGGCAACAAGTTTGGACACGATGGAGCCCCTCTTCCTCATCTTACACTGCTTGCTGTAGGGGAAGTAGGGGAGGACACCCGTGATGCTTTTGGCACAGGACGTCCTGCATGCGTACACCATGATCAGCATCTCCATTATGGTGGTGTTCACGTCCCTGAAGTACAGAGAAACGAGCAGGGCAGAATTACATACGAGTGACATGTTTCTGGTGAAACATTCAAATAAATATTTTCTTCTCTCTTACTTTGACATTGTTTGGATGACAAAGACATCTTTGCCTCGCACTGACTCTTGGATCTGTACCCGCGTTTCTATGGAAACAAAAAGCAGATGTGAGAAGGAAAGAACAGAGACAGAATGTGCACACGCAAATATGCACTGAGCCTCACGAGTACACACCCCCTAACAAAGCCTAGAAAAGCCTGTCAGCTTCATTATCACCACCACGTCCACCCTCACTGTGCTAAATCGCAAATAGTAGCATTCCAAAAATGTGCCTCCCACAGAAAAAAGAGATTAGAAAACAAAATACTTTCTAAGCTGAGCCAATGTCCAGCAAACACAGAGAGACGAAATGGGGAGAATCGTCCACAAATTTTTTTTTTAGACAGTTTGGTTACTCAAATAAGCCGAGCTGCACACAAATCAAACAAATCATGGCATGGAATTTACATCTTACCACCTCTACTGCTATGAAACACATGATTTCCTCCCATCCCACAATTTCCTACAGCACGCTGTTTAATTCTTTCCTGTAGCTGAACCTTCATAAGATCTGCATCTGCCACACTAAATACTTTAACTTCTTCCACAACTTTAACTTCTTCAACAGCTCCAAGCAGCAGCTATTCAAAAATAATACTTGGGAATCAGTGGCCTGTTCAACATCTACACCCTTAAGGAAATGAAAACCACTGAAGCAGCGACTTCCTCTTCAAACCAGCAGCGATCATGAGGCATGAAGGACGTTTTACTTTTACTAGGATCATTTTCCTTTAGACTCTTATACAACCACATTTAACCAGAACAGTCGACCCCTACTGGCCATTAGGGGAAAAAAAGCATGTTTAACACACTTTTGCATTAGTTCCAGACCTGAGAGTTACCTCCACCTTTTATATACAGACTAGGCCTGTTCCTGGCGACCAATTGATCGGTCGTTTTAAGGGAGGGGGGGACTAGTCGACTAGTCTAAAAGTAAGAAAAACATTCTAAAGAGAGCACAATCTAACGGGCATGGGGTTAAAGGTTGCTCATAGAAATATTACACCCAAACATGAGGAGTGTGGTTAAGCATTGCTACAATCAAGGGGTTACAGGTAACATACAACTGTCCATTTTTTTTTTTGTCAAAGCACCGCAGAACCATGCTGATTACTTTTACCTTGCTTGTTAACATTGTAAGAGCTGACGAGCCAGGGGAGCAACAATTCATGAGTTAACCAACTAGTCACACATATCCTTAATAGAGACTAAGAAAGAAACGCAACCCCTCTGGACATGTTAACCTCCTAGGACCTGGCATCCACATATGTGGACATCACATTTTGGGTTGTCTAGACCACAGTACTAAATTTTGCTCTACAAGGGCCTGATATCCACTTACGAGGACATTACACTGCCACTGTTCTATCGAAATTTAAAACAAATGTCCTCATATGTGGATATCATTTTTCTCAGACACTACATCACGTAAAAAGATGATTTTTTTGTTTTTACATTCATCAGGTCCCAATCAGCCCAAATAGCAAAGAGAAATTAAAAATGCATGCCATGAAAGAGTTCGGGTCTTAGGAGGTTGAACCACTAAACCATTAAATCTCCAGTCGTTACTGTTATTACAGTGTCAGTCGTTGTTTGTCTATCTGCAACTACTCTGCACATGTTTTCTTCATTTGTTATGCATAATGTGTCATTTTATTGTGTAGCTGTCCATCTCATTTTTGTACTTTGTGTTTTAATTTAAAAACACACAGGTCTCAATGACACTCTGTTTCAATAAAGATCAGTAACACAATCAGGTCTCCATCATGTTTCACAGAAGGGGTAAAAAATGCAATGTGTTTTAACATTAGATCAATATATTAGTGTAAATTGAGTAAATATTGTAATTTAAGATTATGGAATTTGCATTTTTAATATGCCCATAATGCACTGTGGTCGTGGCTTGTTTCTTTTTCTTGAATTTTATTTATTATTATTAGAAGAAACTAACATAGTAAGTGTAGCTACAGGTTGTAATTTACAAAGAAGCAATTATATCATAATGCTGCACTAAAGAAAGCTTGTAAATTGGTTTGCCTGTGTTTTTTCTCTTCATTGTAAGATCACTACAGATATGCTGTACAGTAGCAGTATAGACCACTCCAGGTCATTGACAGCAGTAATGGCAACAGTACAGCCCTTTGCTCTCAGATCTGCAATACATCTCCCTCCATAAATTCAAAGCCATACATTTTATGGCGGGAGGTGCACAGGATGTGTGGTGTGTCACATTTTAAACAGTTTAAACTGTTTCTCGTCTTTCGTGTCATTTTTCCTGCACTTTCTTGATAATTCTTTTATGATTTTTCTTGTATAATGCTTCATTTTTCTCGTTTTTCTGCCTCTCTTCTTAACTGGGGTGCTGGTGTGAAACACTCAGAACCTTTTCTTTTGTTGGCAAATCCACTGAATCCATTATCAAACCCACTGTCAAACACCAGTACTGTGTTTCAGTCATGGATAATGCTAAATGCTTCGCGTTCTACTGCTTAGAAACTTTTAAAAATCAGCACAATCACAGCCCACCACAAGCCCATTGGACCGCTGTGATTTTCTAAGAGGAAATTAATTTGTAACAGGAAGAGACTCCGTTGAAACGGTGACCTTGTGCTTAGTTCTGCTGTTTTGAAAGGGGAACAAGAAGTGTTTCAGTTTTTATTTTAAACACTCTTTCATAAAAAAAAAAAATACTCAAGCTCAACGATAAATTTACACCTACATTTTCGTGGTATTTTATTAAATGTAGGAGGAGAAAACTTGACAAATACAAGCAGAAACGCTTATGTAATATGTTAATGTGTTATATATTACGTATTTGTACAAGTTTTGTACAAAAAAATAAAAGAATTCTGTTGCTAAACGTATGAGATATTAAATATAGAATTGGCAGTACTAAATCTTGGGTGGGTGAGATTGTGTTACTGAGCTATAGGATTGAATAATACTAATAAAAAATGTTTTAAAAATGTCATGACACTACATATTATACATTTTGTAACAGACTTGAAAGAACATGAAGCTTTAACTTTCAAGTTAAGATGATATTTAACATTTAACCTGATGATAAACACAGTAAGACTCTACTATAAATCATTTATCAGTGTGCAATTTACGTGATCTCGTCCGCTTTAGTTTGGATGAGGTTTTTTGTGATTGAACCAAGATGGCACCAAAAGGCTGTATGCTTGATGCTATTTTTTCCCCCAATATTAGCACCATGTATTTGGAATTACAGGTGCGACTAACAGCATTCCCCATAACTTATTACTCTACCATTTATTTTTTCAAGTTATTGTTGTCCATCACAAAATGTCCACTGTCTATTTTTATTTGGGTCATCTAACTGTCAAAAGCCCAGAGATATTTTACTTGGCTTCACCGAGCAATCCAATGTTTGAGATTTTAGCTTGAAAATGACATTTTTTCCAAAACAGCCGCTGATATAATTTCTGTTAATCAACTACATATAATATTCTTTTTTATGCAGATGATACAATATTTTACAACTCTTCTATAACTCCAAGTATCACCTTGTAGTCTGCCTTCATGGAGTTTTTCAGTGGAACCCCATTATTATCAGTTTCCACCTAGAATATTTTCATTTGAGCTTTTTCTAGCTGCTACAGTATACTTTAACCTAGGAAGACACTAAATGATTGTTTTTTTAAATAATCTTGTAAGATGTATTATCCAACACTGAATGCTTTGAGACATCAGCTTACCTCTGTTAGCTTCCTGGTACACCTGTACCTTGCCAAGCTCCACCCCTAAACGCCTGAGAAAGAAAATAACAGAACAAGAGTAATCAAGTTTGTTTAAACTTTAAACAAAGAAGGAATAAAAAAAACAAAAACCCAACAACCATATATGAGTGAGGTATTTTGTGTCCACTAAACCAATCCAAACACTGTTTGTTCTATAAACACATGCAGACTCAAATGTCCTTGTGCAGTCCAGGTTTGGAATGTGTGCATTTAAAGTAAGCTCGGAGTTTAGAAATGTTCGGTTTACACAAAACATGATGAAACACTAACAAAGCAGCCACATGTGTTCTGTTTAAATGAGGCTACACATGCTGAGGTCCATTATTTATCATTTATCCTTTATTTTTTTAGCTCTACAGAAAGCTGTCTTTTGAGTCTTTTATCTCTCTTTTAATTATAAAACTGTTCCTTTTTTAAAGCCTTATGCAATGATGGGAGTTAAATGTATTTGATGGGCTGGTGACAGGGAAGGTGGGCAGGACAATCATCCTGTTGTTTTCGGTAGGTGGCTAAAAAAAGAAAAGACAGCACAGAAGTACTGCAAATGTAGAGTCATGCTATCACTAAATACACATGTTCAAAAGAAGAATAATTTAAAGTTCCAGATGAATCTCCAAAACTGAAAATATAAGGTAATCTTTAATAATAATTTATTTTCACAGACAAAATACAAAATGATTTTTGGCACTCTGGGAGTCATATATATCACAACACAATTTACTCTTTTCAACTGGAAATTCTTGGCAAACTATGTACACTAGAAATCTTTGTGAAAATGAACCTCATTTTCACAGTCAGCCTTCATAAAGAACACACCTGAGTTAAAGAAAGAAACATAATGTATCGACCTTTATCATTTTCACTGTTTAAACACACACTTCTCCTGGGGCACTGTGAGAGGGTGAGGGGCATGTATAATCTGATACCAAGCTGCAGGAAACTGTCATTGTGAAACCGTTATTTTTGTTGAGTGATTACATTTTGCCGTGTAATGAATGAATGTCAAGAAGCTTAGCCACACTTTTGACTGCTGGATCTGTTCAGTCATGTTGAAGCCTGTAGGGATGATTTAAACACAGCACATCCAAATTTAGATTTGAGGAAGCAAGAGCAAAACATGTCTTCTTGACACATGTGCAGTACATTCAAGAGTTTAAATGTCACTTTTTTTTTACCGTATGAGACAAAAGAAAGGAGAAAGACATTCTCCTGGAGGACTTGTATGGACTGTTGACTCTAAAATAACCTGTTTTGTTTGTGTGGCTGAGTGTATGTCTAAGAACTTACTCTGCAATCCTCTTGCCGAGCTCACGGCTTGAGGGGTGCGAGTTGGCGGTGAAGATGACCAGGCCACCCTTGGTGTGGTTCATGTCTCTGGGGTCTCGGCCGCTGCTCTCCCCACACTCAGGCAGTGGATCCCTGGGCACCCACGCTGCACTGAGCCCTTCCTGTAACAAAAGAGAAGGGCCGTTGCTTCCTTTAAAAAATTTTTTTTTTAAAAGTCCTCTAATATTTCAAGCAAAATGGAAACAGGAAATAGATTTGGTTTAGTCCTTAAAGACGTACACTCAAGATGCCAGCTGTAAACTTCATGACCGCAACATAATTTAACACCTCAGTTTAAGCCAATGATTATAAGGTAAACATGTTCACTTTAAATAAAATCTAGAAGGAAAAATAAAAAATAAACAGAAAAAATTAAAAAGAGAAAAAACAATGGATTAACTCCTAGATTTAAAACTACAAACAACTTCCTACGCTGCCACAAACACTGGTTAAATTAATGACAAAGGACCATCATACCCAAAACTAATAATCAGTTTATGTCCCATTGACATTAAGAACTACAACTGGGGTTCAGTATCTTGCCCAAGGATACTTTGACATGCAGACTGGAGTAGCGATTGGCAGACAACAATCTGCTCTACCCCCTGAACCACGGCTGCCCCGAGTCGTTAGCCAATGAGCAAGTGCTTTCCACAGTCAGACCCATCACATCTGCTTGTTCTTTGGTAACCAACACTCATCTCAAGAACAGGACTTCAAACTACGTTTACACTACTCCGGATAAATTTGAAAACGGGGTTTTCGTCTAAAAACGCTCCGCGTCCACACTATCATTTTCAGT
>VVHJ01001384.1:0-16563 GCA_015107715.1 Tylochromis polylepis
CCGAGAGCGTTCTTGTTGGTTTTTTTTTTTTTTTTTTTTTTTCAACATTCATGAAGGTGAGCAGTGCGAATTCAACTCCCAGGGTCTGACTGCCAGTGTAGCCCCCGGTTCTGAAAGGACTCCAGCACCTTCCACTAGAGCCTAATGCATATAGAATTTTTAATACTGAAACCGATATTTGGTGATTTAAAAAGTCGATATTCTGATACATCAGCTGATATTTTTTTTTCTGACACACAAAACACAAACAGATTTCCCTAATATTTATTATGCATAGTTATTTATTTACTTGTTTATGCTCTGGCCAAATCTACTCGAGGCAGCTGTGTATACAGACAAGTTGGAAGATTGGTGGATCAATTCCTCGACTCCTCTGGTTCGCAGGCCAAAGTATCCTTGAGCAAGATACCGAATCCCAAGATGCTCCTGATGTATCCATCGGAGTGTGTGAAAATGTTAGAAAAGCTTAGGCATAGATAAAAGCATTGCGTGGATGAATATGTGACTGGGTCAGTGACAACTGCAATAGAAAGGCACTACTTAAGTACCTCTCCATTTAACAACATGTGTTCCAATGTCTCCTCTAGTGTACAAACCATGCACTGTCAATGTTCATAACATGGTTGAAGGGTGTTTCTCTTGTCTCCTCTTTATAATGTTTATTTTTTCATTTAACAGCTGATATAAATACAACAGACTGCAAAATAGCTAATAGCAGCACAAGAATAAATCAGTTGGGCTCCAGGGGTTCTCTCCAGGTACTCTGGTTTTCACCCACAGTCCAAAAACGTGGGTTTGGTTGATCAGTGACTCTAAATTGTCCATAGGCACTAATGTGAACATGAACGACCGTCCAGGGTGTATGACAGTTGAGACTGGCACCTGAGCTAGGTAAGTGGAAGAAAATGGGTGGATGAACACCAAAGTAAGTGGCAGTAGCTACATTCTAATGCAAAAATTGCAAAAACCCAACAACAAAGTGTCCATAGCCTTTTTACTGTTGTTATTGTCCAGCCTTGCCAATACATCATTAAAGTGTCAATCTTCATGTGATAAGTTAAAAATAAGACCAGTATCAGTGTGAACTGCACACATTTTATAGTTTTATACATGTATATAAGCACTGCTTTGCCACCAAGGGTTATTAACTACAAAGTCTAGGTGCTCTAATGCATTCTCTAACAATGGTAAGGATGTATAGGATGAATAGCCAGAATGATGCTGAATAGTTAATACTGCTAATATACGGTCTTTAAAACTGTGAACAGAGGTTTAGGGGATTTAAACAACTCAGGATTGGTACAATTTTACAGTGAAAAACACATCTTGCATTTGGGACATTTCTTCACCGTAGGAAGAAACATTGCTGTTGTCATTTATACTGTATGCCTGTACCAAGATTTGAATTCTGTCAAGGCTATTTTATGACTGTGCCTTCCGTTGCCTTTTAAATGTTTTTTTTTCCCTTTACAGCTTCTTATGATGCCCTTGGAGATAAGACACAGGACAAGGACATCACAAGTTTAACATTTTCCAACATGGATAAATAATTCATAAATATACTGTCTTTCAGGACAAGGAGAGGAGTGGATAAAAGAGAGACGGGTCAAAAAGAAACACCAAATGTTGATTCAGCCATCTCTCCCTCTAACCTTCACCCTCCTCTATAGAGGTGAAACTTCAGCAAATCCATCATTTTTGAAGACAAGTACATTACTTTGGATTCTATTGGTTCTTTTCTAATCTATCTTTAGTCTTTGAGTTAAGCACGACGGTACCAAATCTCTTTTGTACATCACTTGTGACTTGACATCAAAACACCTATTTTTCACATTCTATAACTAAGTTCACAGATGCAAGTTGTGGCTCTGAAGTACCTATCATCATGCTTAAACCACTCCTTGTTTTTTTTGGAAAACAACTAGAATTACTGCCTTGTGGTTGTATGCCTTCTCCAACCAGTTGAGTTGCAGTTTCCATTCATGTTGGTCCAGACTCTTATAATATATGTAGTGAACAGAGGCAGAATGAAACAATAATTCAAGCCAGCCATTTGACTCTATCCGTGGCCACTCTATTCACACAAACCACCAGACCGCTAATGT
This sequence comes from Tylochromis polylepis, assembly GCA_015107715.1. Lineage (NCBI taxonomy): Eukaryota > Metazoa > Chordata > Actinopteri > Cichliformes > Cichlidae > Tylochromis > Tylochromis polylepis. The sequence continues at coordinate 2,106 of VVHJ01001384.1, forward strand.
TGGAGGTTAAACCTATCTGTTGATGTAACGGGTACCAGACTAGTTATAAATCTGGTCTCTACATTCATCTGGGAGGAAACTTATCCAGAATACAAAATGCAAAAAACTCAGACTGACCATCAAGCCTAACTGAAGGTAGGTTTTATGGTCTGAGTTTGAAAAGGTTTGCCATGGTTATGGATACACCCACAGAAACTCACTAGGAAGACAGCAGTCGTACAGCACACGCTCATAAACAGGGTGCAATTTATGAAAAAAACTGGGGGGTTTTTTGTTACTAAAATAATTCAGGAGCCAGAGTGGTCCTCTATATTCTGAAGCCTGTTAGAGTGTTTATTATCTTAAACATCTATCCACAGCATTTACAACAATGCTGTAATGTAATTTTAAAAATTGAAATTAATTTGCACAGTATCCTCAGTCTCACATTTTCTTCTTTAGACATATGTGATCCAATTAAACATAACAATACAAACAGTTTAGCATGCCAGTATTAAGTGTTTCTTCTATTTAGCCTTTTCTGGACACTTGCTGTTTAAATTCAATATTAAATATGAAATAATATGAAATATTTCTATTTTTAATAGCAAAAAAAATGTTGCCAGTTTAAAAAATATTAAATAAATATTCAGCTATAGTAGATTCATGCATATCAGACTTAGAAAACAGTGTGCTTTATTACATTTGCTGAGATCAGTAGCAGACTTTTTGAGTTCGATAGGTAATGAATATATGAAAATGGCTCGTCTTTGTAACCTGCTCTACAGCATTTTGGACCTCAGGTTCTAATCCGTGAATGACGGTCAGGTTAAGATTAATCTTTTCACTCTAAAGTGTGGCTGATACTCTCTATTGGCTCATCCCAGCAGGTGCACCATTACTTGCGAAGACAACAAACCATGCATGTAATATCTTCAGCGATAGCCTTCATAACTGCAAGTTGTCACAGACAACAACACCTTCGCATAGCTGCAAGCTGCACAACTCAAATTTGTATGGAATTCTGATGGAGATGATCGGGCAAGTGGCTGACAGCACAACAGGAATACGTCTAACGGGTTTTTTTGTGAGTCTCCTCGTGCTCTGAATCCAGTTAACTCCTCTTTTAGTTAGCTGATGGTAGTTTATACACTAAAAACTACCATAGCGGTGCTTAGGGGCCTAATGAAAAGCTATAATCAAACAGATCCAGGTCATCCCTCGCTTCAACTGTGTCATCTCTACTATCAAGGGATCAAAGCTATCAAGGTCAAAGTGTTTTTTTAAATTTAATTTGATTCTTGCTTATGCTGCAGACTGTTTCAAGATATCGCACTTCCCCCTTTAGAGTTAGCAGAACAATAATGAATTATTTTTTTTTTTAGGAAAACAGTGCATTAGGCATTGTCTTTACCTGAAGGCATGTTAAACTTGATTTTGTTTAGTTTACGTACACAGCAGATGCTGTTAAACTCTCAGCAGACTGGCACACATGGCAATCTCAACACTGAAAATTTCACTTTTATGTGTAAAATTGCAGGTTAAAAATTCCGCAACCAAACACAGCTCCGGTTTTTCAAGCAATCTTGAGTAATTAACTTATCGTTAAATGTAAATGTGTTAGTTGGCTTAACTAAAAGTTTTCTTTACCCAAATGGCTGAGAAGAGGAGATGAAGTCATTAGCTTGGCGATGGAATCATTTGTAGCCTGTGAGGTGTTTAGTGGAAGACAGCTCTTGCGGGAACAATAACGTGTTGATCAAATACAGGAAAATGAAAACGCTGCACAGTATGCGGAGAGCCTGTCATGGCTGACAGGAGGTGAAATGTCCAAAGACAAGAGCGGCCTGTCTTGGATGGACTTTGTTATTAGCGTTTTAGCTGTCTTTCTTTTAATATTATCCACTTTCAGCAATTAAGGAAACACTTGATGAATGAAATATTCAAGTTTAAGATCTTAACTGACAATGGTCAGTGGAAACCATACTCACCCACACTTTGAGACTTGGATTCAAAATTACACCAAAAGTAAAAGTTAAAATTGTGCAAGTGTTTCCTTATTTTTATTTTTAACAGTACATACATACATTACAAAACTCGATAACTTTGAATGAGTATAAAGCGTCCTATGGAAAGTCATTCAGCCATATGCTTCTTTGTTAAAAATGACAGAGCAGCACGGTTTTGGTGACAAACAACAGCTGGCCATGCATATATAACGGCTTTCACGTCCACCCTGTGTGGTCGAGATAGACGGGTGGCAATGCTAAATCTTTAAAATTCACCTTCAAAGATGAAACTTGCAGCACTGAGAAAGGGCAGAAATCAAACTCATCATCAATGTGTGTTTGAGCTAAAGCGTGCCACACAAGTGAACATTACAGTGGTAGTCTGTGAGGTCTACAGAGGCTATCTGACCTGGCTTTTAAACGCCAAGGAACTCCATTTGGGTGATGTATCAAGAAAAGCAGACAGCGAAGTACAATAGAAGGAGAATGGAATAGCAGACCCACCAGGTTGACTGACAGAAAGAAAGAACTGGGATAAGTGTGTGTGTGGGGGGCTATTTCACTGCGTCCAATAGTAGCTCAGGGTCATAGGTAGCGTCCGTCACTAAAGGACAGGTGGGCTGTGGTAAGCTTCAACCAATCGCTAAAGAGTGAGCTAACCTCCTCCCTGCTCCCCCATGCACTGGTAATTCTCTCAAATGTCACATCAAAATGGATCTCATTTAGGTGGGTAAAAAGGACCTGACTCTCCATTGCAGATGTGGGTGGACCTGTACTAGATTGTACGTGAACTCTAAAAACACGGCCGCAAAGGAAGTATTTTGAAAAGGTGTGAAAAAGGGCCATGTGCTGCACATTTATGTCAGTTCGATTTAAGGGAAAAAAAACAACTCAGTTAAAGATGAAGGGTGATCTTTGTACTGCAACAGAGAGAAGCAGAAAATTCTTTAATGTTTGGACCAGGGCTGCAGTTCTTTTTCTTCATTTTTTTTCCCTGACAAAGGGCACAATACAGTGGTCTCAGCCACATTTCCTATTCTTATTCATTAGAGAGAATTGTATAAATAAATAAAATATGTTGTCTCGTAGTCACTCATCTCCCCCTAGGGAACATGGAAGCCCCAGTAATCACATATGGCACAATAGCTTGCCCATAATCCCCTTTATTTTTATTTTCATGATGTCACTCTCTTTAAGCCCTTTGCTTTATGAGTCGCAAACGGAGTGGAGAGGGGAGAAGAGGAGGAGCACAGAGGAGAGGAAAAAGCAAGGGAGGGGTGAAAACAAATGATGTGGATCCCTCATTGTTCTTTCTCTATGCCCTCATTCCAGTCAGGGCAATAAGAGAACATTGTGATTTACTGTCAGTGAAGCGCAAGAGTGCATCAGAGAGAATCCACTGCGGCAGGGGCCATTAAAATAGATTTAACTTCCCACAGTATTAGGCCAGATGTCTACACTTCTATTATATTTCAATCAGCCATGACCTTGGTCTCCATATGATGAGAAAGATCACTAGGAGAAAAGGGAAGAGAGAGTGGAAATACATGCAGAAAACCAATAGAAATATCAAACTACTTAGTCCCACTAAATCCCTGTGCTCCGTTGTGCTGCATATACAGAGAGAGAGAGAGAGAGAGAGAGAGGCCAGGACCAAAATAGAGCCAAGGTTTCAAGTTCTCTTAAAAGAGTGTATGAATCATTGAGTGCACTCTTGCTGCTGATAAGTTGCTGTTTTCGGGGAGTGCTGCCTTTCTGCGGGGTATGTACTGTACTATTTGAGGGAGTACACTAAAAAGAATGTGACAGTGGATCGTTTAGATGTGCTTTAAAGCCTCCGATATCAAAAGATGATAGATTAAACTCCTCATATTCTAACAATGAAAATGTTGACTTTCTCACATCACTTTGGACTCCTTTTCTGGAACCATTTGTCATCCTGTCATCTACTCTAGACTCTCTTTATCTTTTTTTTTTATTATTCTGAATGAAAATATATATCACTTGTATCAAATACTCCGTGGCATCCTTCCATCTATTTCAGTCCTATGAAGGCAAAGTAGAGGTCACTGCCCATTCTGTTTCAGAGAGCAATGGTAATTGGGCTTATTGGCTGACATGTACTGACCTACATAAAGAACTAACAATTCCTGGTTCCAACCGTATCTTACAATCCCTCCTAGCATGGGTGTGGATGTTGTGAGGATGTTCCTCTGATGTTTCTCCAGCATTGTTTTCAGATATCGACGCCTCAGCGCTGGTTTATAGCTGTTTTCCGCCTGAATTCAGGATACTGAAATTGCAAGCTCTCTTGAAATTTAAATACACGCCGCACAATATGTATCTCTACTTCGTTCTGCCGACCTTGCCAGCGGCTCTGTGCAGCTTTTAAAGAAGAAGTGAGATGCGTGTTGGCGTTTCCAGACCCTCAGTTTTTATTTTTTCATCCTTTGTCTCAACTGTCCCCCTATTTTTCCTCTTGCTGGTAAAGAACGCAAGGATGGACGATAGAAAGACTGAAGTATAAGGGGAAGCTTGGCGGGGAGAGTGAGCGTTGCGAAGTGAGAAGAGTTTGCAGTCATGGTGGTGGGGGTATAATGGTGCACTGTGAGTCACTATTAAATAACGGTGCCTTTTCACATCAGCATCGCCCACATTGGGTGTTCGGTGCCAGGGTGTACTGAGGTATCTCTGACTCACGGAGAAAGAAGGAACGAGAGAGAGAGAAGTATAGCGGTAGAGGAAATAGAGCGAGGGAGTGCTGGTTCTATACAAACAACATCTGGAGCTCCACTGACTGATTGACAAAATATCATCATGTTAGATGTTTTTAAGAGAGCTATCCCTTTTTTTAATCTGGGAGAATACTAGAAATAAAATCTGGCAGCACCTCAGACTCAAAGCTCAATTAACTAATTGTTAAGATATAGTTAATTTATTTAACGTGATAATTAAAGTTGTTTAAAAAATGTAGTTTTATGGAGGTTATGCGCCAGACTACTTTTGATTTCATTTGAAAAAGCTACACTTACTGTCTGGCCTCACATTTACTCAGCAGAAGTTAAAACGGTATCAATCTTCTCATCTGACTCTAGCCACGAAAGTGAATGAGCACATTTGCTAAAATGTTAATCCGTTAAGCTCTCTCAGAGAAGTGATATGCATACTTCCTAGCAAGCAATGCATTTGGACTAATTTCACTCAGAAAGCCTTCCTTTGCAACTTGATGAGGTTTTGTTATTCATCTTTCATACATTTATCTCAGATAATTTCCATCTTCTCCCTGATCAAAATGAAGAAATGTCCACTTTAACCGTTCCCCGCACTCTGTCCTTTTATGGTACTTCAAATACTTCTTTTATTGGTCACTGATCCTGATGTGAATGTAGCTGCTGGCAATACAGCAAAAACTGCAAGTGTGCATTTTATAGGCAATCAGGCTAAAATGTATCTGCAAGAATAAAATCAGTATATCAGACACCAAACCTCATATACAGTCATGTGAAAGAGAAGGTTTCAAACAGGACTATAAGTAGTCCTGTAAAAAACTAGGTACACCCTACGATTCAGTGGGTTGTAGAACCATGTTTAGCAGCAATAACTTGAACTGATCATTTTCTGTCAGACTCTATCATAGTCACACCTTTGTAGAGGAATTTTGGCCCACTCTTCTTTACACCATTTCTTAGTTTCATTGAGGTTTACAGGTGTTAGCTTATGCACAGGTCTCTTTAGGTGTTGCCACAGCATTTCAGTTGGGCTGAAGTCTGGATTTTGACTGGGTTTATTTTCCTTTCAGTCATTCTGTTGCAGATTTGCTGCTGTGCTTGGTATCATTGTCCTATGGCACGACCCAATTTCAGCCAAGCCTCAGCTGTCAGACAGATGGCCTCACATTTGACTCTAGAATAATTTGGTATACAGAGGAGTTCATGGTTGACACATTAACTGTCAGAAGCCCAGGTCCCATGACTGCAAAGCAAGCCCAAATCATCACCCCTCCGCCACCATGCTTGACAGTTTGTGTGAGGTTTTTGTGCTAATATGATGTGTTTGGTTTTTGCCAAATAGGGGAGCTGTGAACTCTGGCCATACACCTTCACTTTGGTCTCTTCTGCCAAAAGGACGTAATATGAATACGATTTATAAAGATGCAAATCTAAGCCATGCTGTCATGTGTTTTTTACAGACAAGACACTTTCTCCTGGCAAACCTTCCAAACAAGCCATACTTGTTCTGTTTTTTCCCAAATGTATTGAATTTTAAGCATTTAACATGATAACTGCGGCATCGCTTGCTGATTATCAGTTAATCCAAGTGAATTTGATTTCAACATCTGGCTGCTACTTACCTTCACACTTTATATGAAAGCAGTAAGGGTGTACTTAGTCTTCAAGAGGATTGCGTAGAGTCCTGTGAAAACATTCTTTTTCACATAACTGTTAAAGTTATTCATGCACTAAACTTACGTTCTGGGTTTAGTTAAATTTACTCATTTGATTGACTTTTGCATTACAACAAGTAATAAACAAATATAACATTTAACTTAAGTTTTAAGGCAAACAAAGCACTTTTATTTTTTTAAGAAAATGTATTTTCTTTAAAAAAGAAAAGTGGTTTGAAATGCAATGTATAATAACTCTGTCAATGTGCTTTAACAAAATCTTTATTGACCAAACCATAAAGTCAACAAATCGTCACAGAACTGAACTGAAGTGAATGAAAAGCGACTGCGGACATACCAGTTTGTGCATATGAAGCTTAGTCAAGTCCACATGTGTGAAAGCAATAGAGTTTTGGGAGAAAGGCACTGGGTGGAGTGGCAGACTTAAGAAATATACAAAAATAAACAGACTGAGCTATAGCCTGAAAAAGTAAGATGAAGAAAAAGAGAGTGAGTCTGTATCCAACAAGTCAGATTTCTATTCTGATCTTGACCATCAGCCACTGTTCTCTTAAAGTCAGCCAAATCAATAGAGACACACAGCTCAGCGAGACACCTTGAAGCCGAAAACGCAGTGGCTTAAACAGGCTAAAACTTCCTGCTTCTCTAAGGACTAGTGGCCCCCAAGCTTCCTCTTCTACAATGGGATACAGTGCAACAAGTATATACACCCCACCCCCCCATTCAACCCCACCCCCCATGCCACTAGCTCATTTTTTCCTTTTCTAATATTTCTCTAAATAAATTTTCCTTCGTTGTCTTCAGTTTTTTGGCTTCATCTTCAGCACGCACATATACACACATGGACTTCACACAGACTCTTATTACACTTTAGGGCGAGGAGAGGTGTGCAAAAATCTACAGAAATATACATGAATGTAAAAGTCAGTGAAATCCTGCAGACTGATCAGGCTGATATGAATCCAAATCAAGAGCGCTTCTCTTTATACAAAATTAGAATTTGTGTTGGCGTGGGTGAAGGAAGCCATTTTGGTTTGGCTGTGATCGCTCCCATGCCGCTGTTACAGTACTGCAAAAATATACAGTGCAACTGGCATTATTTTACATATACAAGGCTGATATTAGCACGCTGCCATTTTCCTTATATTATTAAGACTGAAATTTGACTGCTTTTCTTTCGGAGTTGGGGTTTATTTTGCCTCCAGCAGAGAATGTCATATTTTTGTCACTTTCAGTTAACACAGAAGTTGCAGTAATTGTTGTTCAAAACACCACTTTCACATTTCTGGGAAGGAAAAAAAAGTGCTGATTTAGGAATTTCGGTAAACAATATTCACTTATTCTTTTTTTACCCCAGTCAGAAAATTGGCTGATTGGCTCATTGTTTTCATAGCTGGGGAGTTAGCAGTCAATAAGCACACACTAGATGTCCGTGTGTTTAACTAAAAGAAAAAAAAAATAGAAAGGTGACATATGGAGGTCTGGAGCCAGGAAAGTGATTTAAAACTCCTTATTGCTTACACAAACATGTTTTAGTTAATTGGGATAATTGAGATATTTCATAATCTTTATTTCTACAAACTATCGACTTAGCTTTGCGTGTGTGTGGGCAGATACAAGCAAAGCCAGTAAACATAATAACCCACCCACACTTTTGCTTATAAGCTGAAATCGAAACAGGAAAAACCACATGGAAAATATTAATGTCATCAAACTGTCCGTGTGTGCAGTATGCATGCATATTTTGGACAGACACCATACAATATTTAAAGCCTTGAAAACATCTTGCTTGAGTGGACTGTGTCTAGGCATACAGTGAACTGCCCCATCAAAACTGTTTCTGATTTGTGGTTTTCACTTTTAAAAAGCACAGAGATGTTATGTGTAATGCAATCTTCTGGCCGTGTTAGACTGTTACCTCAGTGTGTACGCTGTGGAAGACCCCAGACATGCAAACAAAGGAGTCTCTGTTCTGGCTACATGCACCTTTTTCACAGGCGCACATCATGTAAAGGCTTGGCTGGGTATCTTACTGCAGTGTTAAAACCTGCATTAAAGCTTATGGGCTTCTTTCACAAAATGCTTTACCAATTGTGAGGGCAGAGTATTTCTGAGCATTGTCCACAAGACCAAAGAATATCAGTCTCTACTGTGCTATTCACACAGAATAAATAGAAAAGAAGTAGCAGGAAGCCCATATTTTTTACACGCACAGCTGGGGATTGCTTAAATCTTAGAAAGTAGGGAAAGCATTTAAAAAAGTTATGTACTCCTTATGACTGGTGATTATTGCTTATGAATATACTGAATATATTTAATCTGGGTTTCTTTATTACACAGTAATCACTGCTACAAACCAATGCAGAAAATCATATATATTTATCATATATATATATATTTGAACCTCTAATTTGCCTGATTTCACTTCAAAAGAAAACCACATGTAACAAACCACCGCACAGCTAATGCATAAGTGTCAACTGGGAAATGACTTACTTGTATACACAGCGAGTGGTCAGAATGAATTTTGCGAGAAGAAAATGCAGACACATTCCCTGCATGTTATGGCTTTGAAGAAATGCATGGGTTAACCTCTTCTGAAATGTCAGTGTATGCACAAAATACTACACAATTCAGCTAAACTATAATGATTTGGACAGCCCTCGCAAAATTGTTAAGGGAAGCTTTTATGTAGTTAGACTAAAGAAAATTTCCCTATTGAAAAATGCCAGTCAGGTATTTCTCAGCAGGGGTTCATTTTTATGATTATTTTAGTTATTAGTAAGGAAATATCCCCCCAAAAAGCTCAAGGTATCATATTCTTAGTGCTTGTTTTACTTGATCATCAATCCAAAACCTAAAGTGACAAAAGCAGCAAATATTCAACACTAATATAGTGGATGGTTGTTTAAAACAAAAAGAGCGAGCGAGAGAGAGAGAGAGAGATAATTCACACAATGGTCACACCTTTATTGTTTTTGTTTTTTAAATTTTTTTCTTAGCATAATATAGTATATTAAATGTGCTAAAAACCCTTTGCAACCATTAGCTCCCAAGCAAAAGGTGCACTTCCTTTTTGAAATCTCACATTTAATGTTCTCTATCAAAGGATCAGGAACCAAACGGTGAACTCTGTGTTCAGAGTGCTATTCAGAACTGGTGTGTAAGAGTCTATTTGACAGCACAGACAGAGCTGCAACTGACATGTTTTGAAAAGCCCAAATTGCCTTATCCACTAAGAAGGTATTTGTTGACACAACACTGCAGACCTGGAGTGGGTGCTGGTGACTGACATATGACCGCTGCAGCTGGGAAACTACAAAGCTGGACATTTATCCCAATTAGCACAAGCAATTGCATATAAGTGACATAATTAGGGCAGGTTTGGAAATGCAGCTAACAACGATAGACTTCCTGGTCTCCGATGTGTGCTGTAAGTAGACAATAAGCTGCTAAAGCTCCTACTCGACCTCTCACTATAGTTACTCAAGCCCAACATCAAAGGAAAGACAATCTTACGGCTATAGGATAATGGCGTGTGAATGCATGTGTGAGGGGTTTTTATGAGAACATGTGTGTATGGGTTTATGGGTATATTGTTGGGTGTGTTTAAGAGCACGTACATATGTTCTTGTTCATCAAAAGGCCCAATTTATATGTTACATTGTGAGACTAAGCACATTTTTAGAAAGTGAGGGCATTTTGCCGGATCTTGACTTCTTCAAAGGGCTGTCAGAGTAGAGGCATGTTTTGGGAGGGGTTGGTGTTATAATTAGATTAACTTTTAAAGGGACAGTTACACAAATTACAAATCAAGATAAAAAAAAATAAATAAAAATAAAAGCAGACTTTGAACAACAGATTAAAGCACCAATCTTAGATTATCTAGAATGCCCAGGCAAAAGTTTTTATATGTATCTTGAACATTTAGGCAAAGCTTATGCACAAGTTCAATAAGAAAGATCGGCATTCACTCATCTGTTCATTTTTCCAGGTGTTTGGCTGCTAGTCTATTCTTCACATCGCTTCCCCTGTCCCGCACTGTAAAACTCAATGCTGACATCACTACTCTAGTCCAATCATCTTTTCGCCCGCCTTCTTCAAATCAATCAGCCTCCACTCTGCGTACTATAAATCGCACTGCTCATCTTTCATTATCCCATGTGGACTCTTTTGTGCACCCGCTCCTCCACCTCAAGCAAGTCAATCGGTGCTCCATTTGTATCTTCACCACCAGCAGCCGCTAGACTGTGGTGGGGTCCTGTCCATATTCTATCGCTGGATTCCATTCTGCTGTGATGGGCCATCAGAGTCTAATCACAAAATTTGATATTTGTATATCAATAAATCATGGTCAGTTCCTTCTGATGATCTTTCCTTATTGAATTATGTTTTTTTTATTACCTTTGTTTTGGGGAGGAGGATGTAGGTTATATCTCAAAGTCTGAACACAAAAATCCTAAATCATCTCTATGGGCATGCTGCATCATGAGATTGGCTAAAAGGGGCGGGTCTCTCCTTAAATATTTGCAGACAAGCTGGTTTTTATTTCTGATGGAATTTTCAGATTTCCCATGAGCCCCAATTATTATTAGACCTCATTGTGCCTTCCTCTTTTTAAAAATCCAGGAAAATGCCTCTCTGCATCATAAAAGAATAGATAAAAAGATATGTTTTAAGCGGGTGAACTGACCCTTAATCTTGGGATTGTGGTTCAATAGTTATGATGGTTATGCTGATGCTTACGGGGGCAACGCATTATGTCAGTGTGCTTTCACAAGTACCGGCGCTATGCCCATATTAGAAAGTGTACGATTTTCACACGACTGAAACTACACAGCTTCTTGCACGTGAGCTTATAACTTGTGAATTACTTTGTGTCAGAAAACGTGTCACTTCCTTTTACAGTAAATGAGTATGTTTATATGAAAGAGTGTGTGCGTGTCTATGTCTGTGTGTGAGATTGAAGGTGTGTATGGATCCTGGTGTCCTTGGCCTGACTTATTTGGAAAAGGGCTAATTGACGTGGAGCCTCCACCTCATCGTGTTTTGTCAGGACATGAAGACCTTGCTGCTGGATCAACGAATCCTGGAGCTCTGAATTCTGCCATATGTCCAGCCATGTGTTCCCATCTACCAGCTGGGAGCACTCAGCACTGATCCTGTCTTATTCACTGACTCTATGTACGACTGGGACCGCGATGCTCCAGAGTGAGACCAGAGATCCAACTAGCTTGCAGTCGTAAACTATTACTGCTGGTTTAGCCATAATGGTCTGGTTCAGTGGGATGACATGTTGTTGAAACTGTGAAGACTGCTGGATTAATCCATCTGATGTTAAATACATATAAAAATTTATATATATAAATAACTTTTAACTGGTTAAGAATCAAACCAGTATATGCCCTCAGCTCAATTTACCTTCCAATCATATACTTAATATTTAAATCTGATCTGAAACCTTAAAGGTTTTTACAAAACTTTTCTTGTGAAACACACTGACTTTCAGATCAAATGATGAAAACATTTCTGAAACCTGGAAAAAAAATTCATCTGGGTTTAACAGTGATGCAGGCCTATGAGAAAGAAACTGGTGGACATTTTTTTTTATTAATGTTCAGAATTTCCACAGAGACAAAAGCATAAGTTGGAAATGTGCCCACAACAGTGGCGGTAAAAATGCGACACGTCACTTGTGTTTTCCTCTCATGCTAACCACATGGTTTGTTTGTCCATTTTCCACTTTTCTTCACTGAGAAATGTGTACATTTCACATTTTCCATTCTACACCCAAACATAACAATCCATAAACTCTTCTTGTTAAAGGGTGACATCAGCTTCCTCAGAGATTTATTTATTTAAGACTGCAGGGCTTACAGGAAAAGATGTGGGCGATCTTACCTGGTTTGGTGACCGAAACTCTTGGTTATTGTCATTCATGTACATGTTGTCACCATCAAACTGTGAACAGAAAAAAGAAAAAAAGAAATAAACATTGTATGTAAGAAGAGGCTTTTTCTTTTTTTTTAAACAGGGGGTGGGGTGGTCTGTGAAGGAGGTACTAAAGAGGAAAAGCTCTTTACGGGTGGCCTGAAGTGTGAGACTAATGACTTTGTCACTTTGGTTAAACCTCGTGGTGGCATGGCAGCATGGGTAATTACTGTTTCGTCAGCGGGCCGGTAATTAGGCTACATGAGCAAAGTGACGAGAGATGGGCTTTTCCCTGTGGGCTCTGCTGTGTGTCTGAGAAAGAGAATAAGTGCGGGTGAATCTGTGAGTGCTTACAGTAGTAAAGTGTGCCTGGCTTAGAGGCTTGCACACGTGTGTTGGTGTGTGTGTGTGTATGTGTAGCACAATGAGGGCATGCTGCATCTTTAGATTTGAGCTAATCAGGCAATGAAGGATCACTTGCTGCAGGTGCCAAAACATTGCTTGTCATGGGGTTAGGACTCACATAATAACAAATTACTTTTGACCCACGTGGGTGCTGGGAAACAACACCGGGTCACCAGTTGAGAGTTGCATGCAACATGCTAGCCTTCATGTCTAGCATGTTACTGAGCTAAATCCCTTAAGAATTCCCCACTGAGATCAACTTTGAGTGTACTACGAATAAAGAAAAAAAAAAAAAAACACAGACAGATTCTGTTTTTAGCTCAAGCGGAAATGAGATTCAGCCGCCACAAACGGCTCGGTAACCGAACCTGTGCGGTCCCAAGGTGACTGAGAAGCTGTGACCATGTTAAGAGCAGCATTGTGAAATGGCCTAGGCTTCCAAAGGCATGAAGGTTTGTCACAGCGCACTTGCAGCAAATAGAATAAACCTTGACTGGAGTGGGTAATGTTGCACATGGGCACACGTACACGTAGAAACACATTGTGTCAAATAAAGCTCCCTTTTTTTGTGTTTGTTGATGGAGGTCATTCTTTGCAATATGACTGTGCAGTGGACTCGGGAACAGACAGCAGAAAAAACACACGATCAAACTACACAGCACTCCATGTCAAATTCCTCAGATGTGAAGATATGGGAGGCCCTTTTCATTTCGGGGGGTCTGCTTTGTGTCGGCAAAGAAAGGGACCACAGCCTTGAAAAATAGATACACACTGGATATGAGTGGACACAAATGGATTATAACATATACCTGCTCAAAAACAGTGACCAAATAAGTAGACTAATGGACGGAAATGGGCAGAATTCCTTAGGGGGAAATCTAATATCTGCGCTGGTAGACAGGAAAAAGTCGAAGCAAATGAGCATGTGAGTGGTGAGAAAGAGAAATTACTGTACATTATTGTAGGAGAAAGGACGGGGGAATGAGTTCCTGCCTCGGGGCAATGCTTGGCTAACGATGCATATTGTGGAAACCCTGGTGAGGATTCACTTGGTTATTGTAATGATTAAATTCATACGAAAACATGAAACTGACACAAGAGGTGCATTTAAGCCTCATTCACACCTGACATGATTAATCCAACATCACTGCACCAGCAGCTGAAAAAACCCACAAAAAAACCCCTGACATCTCATCGTCACATTAAACTGAATGATAATTGTTCAATGCCACACGCTAAAGCTGCTAATTTGCTTAATCAAGCATGCCGGTGTCTATCATCTGACCGAACTGCGGCGGGAAGTGACTGCAGCTCGCTGAGAGGGCCAAACTAATGTTGACCTTGGTGACATAGCTGCAATAAACTCTTCACTCCGCACATGAAAGCCTCTTGTCATCGCCTAACTGAGCAATTTCATTCCATTGAAATCCACTTTGATATCACTGGTGACATAAAGCCATTCTGAGAGCTTCTTCAGAATAAGATTCTCTCGGGTGAAAAGCGACTGTAGTCACCGAACAATGGTATTTTCAACCCCGCAAACGCCGCCAGAGCTCTCATTACAGCTAATTTTGCCACGTGAATTCTTCGAAAGCGAATCCTCGATGGTGTTTGTTTCTGCCCTGCTCTGAAGGAACAAATGAAGTGGGATAATGTTTATTTTCACCAATTACATCTGTAATGCAATATTCACTAAAAAAAAAAAAAAAAAAAAAAAAAAAAAACCACA